>OX104124.1:59434899-59620087 GCA_944474755.1 Limnoperna fortunei
ATTGCTATTTATAAAAGAGTAAATGGTAAGCTGCGTGAACTAACAACAAGACGGAGCACAAGTAGTCGAGCTGACTAATTACAGATGCTTTCTATATATATAGTTCAGTTTTGTGGGGAATTTATTATAAATATTGTAAATAGTCGTTTGTTTTCATTGAAGAAATTCTATGAAAAAAATATCATTGCTGAAAGTAACAAAACTTGCGTCCCATAAAAAATAAAAAGTATCCTATTGTATTCCCCGGTGCGTCCCATAAATATGCAGGCATAAAAAATAAAAAGTATCCTATTGTATTCCCCGGTGCGTCCCATAAATATGCAGGCATAAAAAATAAAAAGTATCCTATTGTATTCCCCGGTGCGTCCCATAAATATGCAGGCATAAAAAATAAAAAGTATCCTATTGTATTCCCCGGTGCGTCCCTTTTTACTATTTTTATATTACTTCGAACAATGCTTTGTACGATTACCAATGGGCGTATCAGGTGCACCAGGGAGCAACCAAGTTACAGCTGCCATGAAAACTGGTATCATGTATATATAGTTGTAAATTTCAGTATTTATTTAAACTTGCAGAGGACAAATGTAACTTGTGTCTGGAACCAGTATAGGTTCCTGCTTTTGCGAAATGACCATGATTTGTTGAACCGTTTTCACATTTATATATACAAGTATTTATTTTGAAAAAAAAACACGACTTTTCAGGTTAGGATCTATGGAGTCTTCATCATATGCTGAGATGTCTCAACTACAGAGACATCACCGGGAATTAATAAGATTAGAACCCACAGACTCTTCGTCCCATACTGAGGAATCTCAAGTGTCTTGTCAAGCAAAACATCGCAGATTATCAAGGTTTGTTTTCTTGTATATGGTTGTAAGCCAATTCTAGCAATTTTACAGCTTTATTAAAAATATGCCGGAATTAAAGCTCCATTTTTGTGATATAATTATTTATTCTATATTAATATTAATATTATAATGGGTTGGTTGTTTCTTGTTTTGCATTGCTTTTTATGTATAGATATGTACGGATTTAAACTCACGTGCATGTGTATAAATCGGACAAAACAACAATTTAAGCTACACGTAATTTATATGACAGGCATAATCTGCTCAGTTATATTCTTCCAAGATTGCTGTAATATATGGTACGTGAGGTCAGGTCAAAGAATCCATTTCATGAATGGGTCGTTTTTTTACATGTTATAATTAATTGTAATAATAAGTGGGCTTTATGACGATTTTTAATGATCTGAATTATCCGCCAATCTGTATACAACTCAACGAACCTTTTGATTAGTTAACTCAGAATTATGAAGAAGCAAGAAAAAACACAAAAAGCGCGTGAGTTTATTACATTCACGCGTAATAAACAAATATATAAGTATATCTGCACGTAAGTATGGGTAACACATTAATTTAAAAATTCACCTGTTATTATCGATAAATTCCGCGTAAATTTATAAAAATAATTTATAATTACGCGTGACTTACTAGTTTTTACGTGTCAATTTTACGCATAATTTATCGTAATGACCACTGATACTAAAATTCTTGCCAGGTAATTCCATGATCAATAGTAAAAGACTAACTACCTATACCTGCTCAGCAACCCACCCCCAGATTAACTACCTAGACCGCTCGGCAGCCCATACCCCAGATTAACTACCTAGACCGCTCGGAACCCAGACCCAGACTAACTACCTAGACAGCTCGGCAACCAAGACCCCAGACTAACTACCTAGACCGCTCGGCACCCCAGACTTCCTAGACCGGTCGGCAACCCAGACCCCAGACTATCAACATCGCTCGGCAACCCAGACCTCAGACTACCAACATCGCTCGGCAACCCAGACCCCAGACTATACCTAGACCGCTCGGTAACTCAGACCCCAGACTACCTAGATCGCTCGGCATCCCAGACCCCAGACTATACCTAGACCGCTCGGTAACTCAGACCCCAGACTACCTAGATCGCTCGGCATCCCAGACCCCAGACTATACCTAGACCGCTCGGTAACCCAGACCTCAGACTACCTAGATCGCTCGGCATGCCAGACCCCAGACTATACCTAGACCGCTCGGTAACTCAGACCCCAGACTACCTAGATCGCTCGGCATCCCAGACCCAAGACTATACCTAGACCGATCGGTAACTCAGACCCACTCCTCAACCCAGATCCTGGACTTCCTAGACCGCTGAAACACAGACCCCAGACTACCTACAGCGCTCGGCAACCAAACCCCTGACTACCTAGACCGCTAGGCAACCCCGACCCCAGACTAACTACCTACACCGCTCGAAAACTCAGACCCCAGCCTACATAAATCGCTCGGCAACCCAGACCCTACACTACCTAGATCGTTCGGCAAACTAGATCCCAGACTACCTAGATCGCTCGGCAATCCAGACCCTAGACTACCTCGATCGCTCGGCAACCCAGACCCCAGACTACCTAGATCGCTCGGCAACTCAGACCCCAGACCACCTAGATCGCTCGCCAACCCAAACCGAAGACTACATAGATTGCTTGGCAATTTAGACCGCTCGGCAACCCAGAACCAAGACTACCCAGATCTTTCGGCAACCATACTACAGACTACATAGATCTCTCGACAACCAAGACCCAGACTTCCTACATCGCTCGGCAACTAAGATCCCAGACTAATTACCTAGATCGCTCGGCAACCCAGACACCTTATTACCTACATCGCTCGGCAACTGAGACCACTAACTACCTAGATCGCTCTTAATTTTGAATAGGTTTAATCGTCTCACCTTATTACCTACATCGCTCGGCAACTGAGACCACTAACTACCTAGATCGCTCTTAATTTTGAATAGGTTTAATCGTCGTAAGCGTTCATCTAGTCCACTGTAGCCAGTACCGGTATAAGCTGATTATTTGAATCTTATTTTTGGGGTCCGCCACTTTGTGGTGGAGGCTCTATAGTGATCAGTCTGACCGTCCATACGAAATCGTGTTCGGCCTATAATTTTTCGTCTTTTGTGGTAGGCTTTTGATATTTGTTGTCTGGGTAGATAATATCAAGACGCTGTGTTTAAAATTTGCCCACAAGGTCAGCGGGGCCCACCGTGAGCGAAGGTACCATATGACTGATATCTTGTTTATTCTTTATTTGCCATACAAGTCTGTGCCTTAGAGCTGAAAATGACTCCCGGATAGCTCACAGTCTTATTCCATTGACGGTCAACCGTGGTTTGCGAGCCATGCGTATTGAAAACCGGACTTTTGTTATCTTTTATATACAATAATCAAGACGATTTTAAATTACTCTGTTATGAATTTCAGGAAGGAAAAGAGAGACTTTATCTGCGAATATTGTAACCGTCACTTTACCAAATCCTACAATCTGTTGATCCATATAAGAACCCACACAGATGAAAGACCTTATAGTTGTACAGAGTGCAATAAAAAATTCCGGCGACAAGATCACTTACGGGACCATAGGTAATATATGTGGTTATTGACTTACGGGACCATAGGTAATATATGTGGTTATTGACTTACGGGACCATAGGTAATATATGTGGTTATTGACTTACGGGACCATAGGTAATATTATACAATTACTGTCTTTTGATGAGGTAAATGTGTGGAGTTATTGACTTTTGAAAAAACTGTTATTCACCGAGCCCAGCGGGTGAGGTGAATAACAAAGAGTTTTTTCAAAAGTCAATAACTCCACACATTTACCGAATCAAAAGACAGTTATTGTTTTATTCAATAATGCAACAAAAATCAAATATCAAATTTATGATTTTTACTGAAAAATTTGAATAAAAAAGGATATTCACTAAAAATAAAATGGTTATTCACCGCGGGAAAATGTTGCATTATTGAATAAATCGCATGCATTTTCCCGCGGTGAATAACCATTTTATTTTTAGTGAATATCCTTTTTTATTCAAAATTTTCAGTCACATTATTTTTATACAAAATGTTTTATATATTATTGAATAAATGTGGTTATTGACTTACGGGACTATAGGTAATATATGTGGTTATTGACTTACGGGACCATAGGTAATATGTGTGGTTATTGACTTACGGGACCATAGGTAATATGTGTGGTTATTGACTTACGGGACCATAGGTAATATATGTGGTTATTGACTTACGGGACCATAGGTAATATATGTGGTTATTGACTTACGGGACCATAGGTAATATGTGTGGTTATTGACTTACGGGACCATAGGTAATATATGTGGTTATTGACTTACGGGACCATAGGTAATATATGTGGTTATTGACTTACGGGACCATAGGTAATATATGTGGTTATTGACTTACGGGACCATAGGTAATATATGTGGTTATTGACTTACGGGACCATAGGTAATATGTGTGGTTATTGACTTACGGGACCATAGGTAATATATGTGGTTATTGACTTACGGGACCATAGGTAATATATGTGGTTATTGACTTACGGGACCATAGGTAATATATGTGGTTATTGACTTACGGGACCATAGGTAATATATGTGGTTATTGACTTACGGGACCATAGGTAATATATGTGGTTATTGACTTACGGGACCATAGGTAATATATGTGGTTATTGACTTACGGGACCATAGGTAATATGTGTGGTTATTGACTTACGGGACCATAGGTAATATATGTGGTTATTGACTTACGGGACCATAGGTAATATATGTGGTTATTGACTTACGGGACCATAGGTAATATGTGTGGTTATTGACTTACGGGACCATAGGTAATATATGTGGTTATTGACCAAATTAGGGTCTTAATAATATAATAATACAACTCTCCATTTGCGTGGGCAAAATTCTTATTATAATGGATCGGGCTGAATTTACAATTGAGGTTTGTCCGTATCTGTTTCTTCATTTGTAGCAAATGTATGCATGTGTATATAATGTAGCTAGTCAAATCGCCTTACGGAAAAATCGCCCCTGTGAAAAACGCCCCCACTGCTTGCAAAAGCGCCCTCCGTAAATCGCCCCATTTAAAAACGCCCCAAACTAAAGCAAAATCGCTCCCACCGTCAGCAAAATTCGCACCCACCAAACTTAGAAGGAAATGTTTATTGGGTGGTTCTTTACAAAGTTTGAGTTTTTGGTGCTGATCAAATATTAAACATGGCTGCCAGAGCCATTATTGTGTTCTGATTGGCTGAATTTCAAAAATCTTCAGCTTGTCAGATTGATTTGAATTATTGCAGAAATGTACCTTAGATGGTCCTCTACAAAGTTTGAGTTTTTTGTGCCAATCCAAAATCCAAGATGGCCGCCATCGCAGAACATAGTTTTACATGGGACCCTATTGGAAAATCCTACAAACAACTTCTTTTCAGAAACTCTTCCTCACAATGAAGCCAAATTATGAAGAAATAAAGGTTGCATAGTTATCTTGATATTTTTTGGAGCCAATTGCAAATTCAACATGGCTTCCAGGGCCACTAATGGGTTCTGATTGGCTGAAATTGCTGCTGATTGGAAATTCAAAACGTTTTTGGTAAGTCAGGTGAGCGATACAGGCTCTTAAGAGTATAAGTTTATTGTCACTGATTTAAATTTATAAATGTTTTTAAAAAAAATAATAAATCGATTATGTCGTTATTTTGCTTTAATTATTACAATTATCATAATTACCCTCATGATGTTCATTAAGAACTATATCAGTAATAATTCTTTTGTAATTATGATTAAATAATCAAAGATTTGTTGTTCGTTCAAAGAATATACAATCTTACAAATTAATAGCTAATTATGGGAAAAAAATCTGAGTCAATTTTGCTCTTTTATACTACGTAGCAAAAACATGGTTGCATAGCAAAGTGCACAAGGTAATCTGCTATAACATGCATAATAAAAAGATGAAATTGTTGTTGTCGTGTCTTCGTATTTTCCTGTAAAAAGAGGAACGATTAAAAACTTTAGATATACCACAGGGGCTCGTAAAAATTAATTTACTTGCGCTTTCGATTGATACTGAGTCGGTTTTGTTATAGTGTGGGAGCACTATAACAAAACCGACCCAGTATCAATCGAAAGCGCAAGTAAATCAATTTTTACGAGCCCTGTGGATAAACATCATTTTATTACGGCCGAAGAAAGAGCACAGATTTATGATTTGTCTGAACTGGGATCATTACATATAATCAAACAAAGAAAATAAGAAATAACTGTGTGTTATGCCTATATAGCGATTTTTGACGGGGCGATTTTCCGTGGGGCGATCTGACTTTTATTACCGTAGTTCACAATTGGTTGTTTATTGATACCCGATTTTTGTTGCAATCTTCATCGTATACAAAATCATCTTCCCTGAGATCACGTCCGGGTCATAATCCTCCCAAGTTATGATGATGGAGCGAGCGTGCTCTCAGAACCCCTCACATGGGAGGATGATTAAATAAAAAAAAGACAGGGCGTAACTATCCCGAATTGAAGTGTCCGCAAAATATGATGATCAACTTAAAATGGTTCGAAGCGACCCTTTTCCACCTAGTAGGTGCTTTTACAGTAAGGGTATGGGGAGCGGTCAAGCCCCCTCCTGTAGTTCTCACATAATGCCAAATCCTGCAGTCTTGCATTAAAACTTACATTAGGAAAAATCGGTTTCTCTTGGCAACAATTTGTGTTTTTCCGACAACGACGTTGGACGCAGTTGCATTTTAGGTACAGGTTGCTAGGCTCTTTTTTATTAGCTCACCTGACCCAAAGGGTCAGTGTGAGTTATTCTCATCACTTTGTGTCCGTCGTCGTCGTTGGTCGTAAACTTTTTACATTTCAATCTTCTTCTCCACAACCACTTGACCAATTGAAACCAAACTTGGCACGAATTTTAATTGGGTGGTTCTTAACAAAGTTTGAGTTTTTGGTGCTGATCAAATATGTAACATGGCTGCCAGGTCCATTAATGCGTTTTGATTGGCTGAAATTCTAAAATCTTCTTCTCATAAACTGCTTGGCAGATTGATTTAAATATTCCGGAAATTTACCTTAAATGGTCCTCTATAAAGTTTGAGTTTTTTGTGCCGATCCAAAATCCAAGATGGCCGCCATCGCTGGACATAGTTTAACATAGGACCATATAGGAAAAACATACAAACAACTTCTTCTCTGAAACTTTCCACACAATGAAGCCAAATCATGAAGAAATGATTAATGGATATTTATCTTATTATTTTGAATTTTTGAGACAATTGCAAATTGAACATGGCTTCCAGGGCAACTAATGGGGTCTGATTGGCTGAAATTTCAAAAATCTTCTTTTTACAAACCGCTTAGCAGATTGATTTGAAATATTGCACAAATGCACCTTGAATTTTTTTGTGGCGATCTAAAATCCAAGATGACCGCCACGATGGAACGCAGCTTAACATAGGACCCTATGGGAAAACCATACAAACAGCTTCTTCTCTGAAACTCAGTTCCACACAATTTAACCAAATAATGCAGAAGTCAATCTTAGATAGTAATCTTATTATTTTAATTTTTTCGAGGCGATATGAAATTCAACATGGCTGCCAGAGCTGCAAATGCGTTCTGACTGGCTGAGATTTCAAAATTCGTTTTCTTACATACCGCTTGGCAGATTTTAGGATATGTGATATTGTATGGTCCTCTACAAATTTTTATTTTTTTGTTTCGATCCAAAATACAAGAATGCTACCACAATGGAACATCACTTAACATACTAACGTATGAAAAACATAAAATCTGCTTCTTCTCTGAAACTGTCCTACTGCTGATTGGAAATCCAACATGGCAACATTCATAGAAACAGCATCTTCACATAAACACTTTAGCATTTTTAAAATATCAAAATTTGCAAGAAAAGTCTTGTCTCTTAAACAGTTTCTTTTGAAAGTCTGGTGAGCGATACAGGCCCTTAAGAGCCTCTAGTTTAAGATGTTATTCATTGGGACACGAATATATACTGATGTGGACATAAAGAGCCAACCCGTGCTAAAATCAGTATATATTCGTGCCCCTAAATGAATTATTTCGATTCTAAAACTACATTAACTTTTATCTGCAACGTAACCTATGAGTTGAAAGACTTGTTTCCATTTACGACAAAAAGTTGATTGTGGCATCGATCAAATATGTAAAACAAATCTTGCTATGACGTCGCCAAAAAGAATGTTGATTACGTTGATTACATATACTCATTACAGAAATATGCTTATATTTTTTACAGATACATTCACGCCAAAGAGAAGCCATTCGTCTGCTCATTGTGCGGTAAAGGATTTTGTCAGTCTAGAACTTTAAATGTTCACAAAATTGTTCATACAAAGAGGTATGTTCAACCAAATGTATCAAAGAGCGATAACTCTAAATAAGTCAACTTATTCTTGTTACGTCCAGCTCTTTATAGGGTGCGCTGTTTAACAAATAAGGTTTTTATAGTATGTATCAGCGTCTTTTTCTTATATTTTTTTATCTTTTATATCTGCGTTTGTGAACTTGGTCATTATTTCCGTCAGTTTCAAATGCTGACTGTTTTTAAAAAAAATTTCAAAATTACATTGATAGTAGTAGGGTGTGTGGTTTTTTAGTCACCACAAAAACGCAGGGCACCAGGGCACCGACATATATGGGCATGCCCCGCCCCCTTTTTTATACACCGGAAGTGCGTCATCGGAAATTCCACCATCGCGCAAAACATACGTGTGTCATGACGTCACAGGAAGTACGTGAGTCATCGTAGCATCATCGCGCAAAACCTTATTTGGTCAACCGATTCCAATGAGTCATCGTGTCTGCTAATAAGGATACTTCCATGACGTGGCGTATAATGACCCATTCCATATTTTTTTTCAATTAATGAAAACGAATAATTTTAAGGAATTAATTCTCATTCGCA
Organism: Limnoperna fortunei; assembly: GCA_944474755.1. Taxonomy (NCBI): domain Eukaryota; kingdom Metazoa; phylum Mollusca; class Bivalvia; order Mytilida; family Modiolidae; genus Limnoperna; species Limnoperna fortunei. The sequence goes on from OX104124.1 coordinate 59,443,781, forward strand.
TAATTTAACATCTAAAACATTTTTATTGGATAAATTATTTCAAACATTGCGCCGATTATCGATCCGGTCATAACACGTCAGTGAACCTAGTTTATAGCCTATACGATTAATCTTTCACGTTAAATCCACGTGTGGGGCTTATCTTCAAATCTGTTATATGAAATATCATGTAGTTCCCATATTTACTTGTCTATTTACAATATTCATTATCTAAACAATTATGTTTATTATTGTCCGAGTCTCTATGTATATAAACAGATAAAATTTTATTTTAAGCGTTGGTATTTCTGTTAATAATTATTTTAATTAATATATATAAACCATTAATTTATTGATGAAACAAATATTTCAAACATAGCGCCGATTATCAATTACCATACACTCAAGTCATAACACGTTAGTGAACCTATTTATAGATTATACGATTATCTTTCACGTTCAATTAAATCAACATGTGGAGCTTATCGTCAAATCTGTTATCATGTAGTTCTCATATTTACTTTTCTATGGTCATCCCCTCGTTTATCCTCAAATTACCCTTTCATATACACTGATAACAATCAACAACATTGTCTCAAGTAACCTTTACACGTGCCAGACGTCTAAATAAACAAACCAGGGATTACCAGTTAAACAATCAATATTTTTAAATGGCGAAATCAATCGACACGATGATAGAGATGACTTTTATTAATAATGACATAAAATTTAATACACGAATATATACAACGATAGAGTCATTGGTACAGGTCTTTCAGTGTGTTCTCTATAATCAGCGGATCTCTACCAGAAAGTTCCTTCACTATGTCCTCCATGCTAAAGTTCTTGTATCTGTATTTGACGAAATGAACGCAGTACAGGCCACAGCTATCTCCATCCTCGGGTTGCACTTGCACTCTGCTGAACTTGTATTGGGGTCCGTTGACGATCAGTACGTTTCTGAAGCGTGGATGATACGTTTCCGGCGCTCTTCCAAACGAATCGAAAAATTCGGGTGGTCCATTGAATGGGAAATGAAACGCCACCACCACCACCACCACCACCACCCACCACCACCAACACCACCACCCACCACCACCACCACCCACCACCACCACCTCCACCACCAGACTATTGGAATTTATAGTCCCTGGGAATGACAGGTTATAAGAGGAGGGTGGTTGATATGCTTTTCATCCACCATGGACGAGTTTTACTTATTCGTCAATAGCTATGATTCTTTGAATCTGTTCCCTCAAAACAAGGGCGGACAATTTAGAATAGAGCTGCCCAAGACTTACTCGATGGACGGGGAGTGGGAATGTGCCTTACTGGAGATGACGTTCGTTCCAGCATTCGAAAGACCGACGAAAAGGCTCTACGTCTGTTGTGATGTGCTAGGGGAATGGTCTTACGTCCAGGACACGTTCCTGTCACTACTACAGTCCGTGGCAGTACGCTCGGAAGAGATGACGGAGGCGATCTTTGAGAGAGCAATTTATATGCCGGTCAAAAGCGGTAACATGAAGAGACTGGAAATCACGTTAAGAGACGACCGATTACAAGTATGTCGCTGCAAGGATGACCACGTGTTCTGTTTGCTTCATTTTCGAAAAGTCATAAGAGGAAGAAACTCAACTAGGCAATAAGGATGCAGTGTCCAACTTGTCAACACCCTTTTTCCAGAAGAGATGCCATGTTGAGGCATCAACGAAATAAACACGGAACGGGAATGACACCACCACCACCACCACCACCACCACCACAGTCCCCACCACCACCACCACCTCCACCACCGACGCTGTCACACAGTTTCCGTCTCCGGCATCCGTTTACCATGATCGTGTCTGGACCCACTTCCTGCGGAAAGACGTACTTCTTAAAGGAAATGCTGCGCCGAGCCCAGAGCACGATCGTCCCGCCGCCCGAGAGGATCGTCTGGCTGTACAAACGATGGCAACCCCTCTACGACGTGATTCAAAACACGGTCGTGCCTGCAGTGAAATTCGTACGCGGCATACCGTCGGACTTGGACGCCGACCACTACTTCGATACCGAGACCAGAAACTTGGTGATCCTCGACGACTTGATGACAGTCTCGACCAAAGACGCGCGCATCAACGACTTGTTCACCGAGGGATCGCATCATCGCAACTTGTCGGTGATTGCCGTCAATCAGAATTTATACTTTGGAAAAGATCCGACACAGAGGAGAAATTGTCAATACCTGGTTCTTTTCAACAATCCCGTGGATCGTCAGCCCATAGCCACGCTCGGTAGACAGATGTACCCGAGGAAGAAAGATTTCTTGTTGAAAACCTTCGAAGAGGCGACGAGAAAGCCGCACGGATACCTACTCGTAGACCTGAAGGCCGAAACACCCGAGCACCTTAGACTGCGTAGCGATGTCATGGAGAGGGACGAAGACGATGTCACGAAGAGGGACGTAGACCTGAAGTCCAAAACACTTGAGCACCTGAGACTACGTAGCGATCTCATGGAGAGAGACGAAGACGATGCCCTGGAGATGGACGAAGACGAAACCTACTTTGAAGACCCCAGCGAACCCGACCTGATGGCCTGTCGAGAATGTGGACTGGTGTTTGCACATGCGCATGGACTCGATATGCATCAAGCCCAAAGATGTTCGAACGACGAACCGCCGAGTAAACGCTGTAGAAGTGAAGCTGACGAAGGTACCTATGGATACGAGTTGGAGTGTTTCCTAAAAGACTTACCTGCCACGGTACATTGTGCAGACGAACTTCCTTCTGAAGTCAAAGACAGACCACAGAGTTTTATCGTCAACACTGACCGATGCGACGGAAAGGGAATCCACTGGGTGGCGTTTCATTTCCCATTCAATGGACCACCCGAATTTTTCGATTCGTTTGGAAGAGCGCCGGAAACGTATCATCCACGCTTCAGAAACGTACTGATCGTCAACGGACCCCAATACAAGTTCAGCAGAGTGCAAGTGCAACCCGAGGATGGAGATAGCTGTGGCCTGTACTGCGTTCATTTCGTCAAATACAGATACAAGAACTTTAGCATGGAGGACATAGTGAAGGAACTTTCTGGTAGAGATCCGCTGATTATAGAGAACACACTGAAAGACCTGTACCAATGACTCTATCGTTGTATATATTCGTGTATTAAATTTTATGTCATTATTAATAAAAGTCATCTCTATCATCGTGTCGATTGATTTCGCCATTTAAAAATATTGATTGTTTAACTGGTAATCCCTGGTTTGTTTATTTAGACGTCTGGCACGTGTAAAGGTTACTTGTGTGAGGATAAACGAGGGGATGACCATAGAAAAGTAAATATGAGAACTACATGATAACAGATTTGACGATAAGCTCCACATGTTGATTTAATTGAACGTGAAAGATAATCGTATAATCTATAAATAGGTTCACTAACGTGTTATGACTTGAGTGTATGGTAATTGATAATCGGCGCTATGTTTGAAATATTTGTTTCATCAATAAATTAATGGTTTATATATATTAATTAAAATAATTATTAACAGAAATACCAACGCTTAAAATAAAATTTTATCTGTTTATATACATAGAGACTCGGACAATAATAAACATAATTGTTTAGAGAATGAATATTGTAAATAGACAAGTAAATATGGGAACTACATGATATTTCATATAACAGATTTGAAGATAAGCCCCACACGTTGATTTAACGTGAAAGATTAATCGTATAGGCTATAAACTAGGTTCACTGACGTGTTATGACCGGATCGATAATCGGCGCAATGTTTGAAATAATTTATCCAATAAAAATGTTTTAGATGTTAAATTATGCGAATGAGAATTAATTCCTTAAAATTATTCGTTTTCATTAATTGAAAAAAAATATGGAATGGGTCATTATACGCCACGTCATGGAAGTATCCTTATTAGCAGACACGATGACTCATTGGAATCGGTTGACCAAATAAGGTTTTGCGCGATGATGCTCCGATGACTCACGTACTTCCTGTGACTTCATGAGACACGTATGTTTTGCGCGATGGTGGAATTTCCGATGACGCACTTCCGGTGTATAAAAAAGGGGGCGGGGCATGCCCATATATGTCGGTGCCCTGGTGCCCTGCGTTTTTGTGGTGACTAAAAAACCACACACCCTACTACTATTGATGCATAGCTATATATTAATTATCTTCATCTAGTGAAAATCAGTAATTTTAATAGTTTTCAGAAACCGACCGCGATACACACCGAACCCTGACTGAGTTATGCCAAAGTTTAATTCCTCATTAAACAGTAGTGATTATTGTTATGATTGTTCTTTTCATGTTACTTTTTTTATAGATTTTCCCCTATAATACATGTATTTATGACCCAAAAAAACACCACGTGACCACCCCACATAAAAAAAAGAAACAAAACAAAAGACAACGGAAGGAATCGAAAGGATACGAAACAAAACAAAATAAAAGGAGTACAAGAAAAGAACCAACTACAACAATACAAGAAAAATATCATATAGCAATTATTTACTTCTTTTTTAGATCCAATTTTACCGATATTAAGCCTGACCATTGATTCCGATAAATCAATCAGAGACAGAACATTCAGTGAAAATACCTGCAGAGTTATCCAGAATTTTCTAGAACTGTTTGTTGATGAGCGAGATGCGATCATTTCGTAATCCTAAATGATTTATACAACGATTTTTTTGTTACTTTTAACAATAAATTATTAAACTCAAATTATGTATCAATCATGTTTGATTTCAACGAGAATTTAGGTCAGTGACCTGGGTGCCGTTTCATAAAGCGATCGTTAGCTTAACGTGCACGTTATACCATTTAAATTGCATGGGATAACGAGCACGTTAATTAGCGATCGCTTTATGAAACGGCACGGTGGCTTCTGACTTGTATCCGCCATTTTAGAGCATCACTCCTGAATCCTGTTTTTGTTCAGTAATGTAAAGAGATCGCATTGACTGGCAGACATAAAATGACGTGAAATGCCATGAGGATGAAAAACAACAAACTATTAATTTAGCGAAACTTGGCCTTTTAATAATCTGGAAATCGCAATATTTATAACATAAATTAGTAGTACTAATTGTTCTACCCTGGTTTTGGGGTGTCTCAATTCTTAATCAGTCGTTGTCACATTCGTCAGGGAAAGCTGACTGATTATAAGATATTTCTCTATCTATTGAAGTCCAGTAGATGTGTACCATCAACAATACATCATGTACGGTAAATCATCCATCTTTTTGAATGATTAGTTGATTGATTGGTTTGTTACTTCACGTTAAGCGGTGGAAGTATTTCAGCTGTACTGTTGATGTGAAGAAGTATCAAACAATAAATCCACCCGGTGATCGGCAGGACTTTTTTTTATAGATAAATACTACCTTTACGTTTTGAGTACTTGCCTCTCAATGCTTAAAATAGAAAATAATTTATTTGCACCTGTTATAAATAAATGCTCTGCTTTCTGGACTATCCATTGATGAGAAAAAATACCTTTATAAAGTGTAAAGACAAGTTGTTAAACTATACAGAGCGGCGGTAGCATCCTCACAAGTCTGGGTTTCTGTGTCCACATGTGTCCACGAAACATTGACAAACTTAGCTAGGAAATTCTCGAGTTAGAAGATTTTCGTATGACGTCAATCCTTCAAAATATCATCTAATGAAATTGCTTGAAAGAAGCAAGTGTTTGGCAGTAGCCATTCTTACTCATTCTTGAGTGTGAAGAAAACGTAACCCAACTAATAAATAACGCGGTAATTACAAACTAATAACGATACTCTACAAAATACACTGATTTTCACATGGTTTATCTGTTCGGTTTATTTACAATCGACATCGGTATATCCCCTAACCAATTTGTGAATGAAATCAAGCTTTTGATTAAGGTATGATGTAGCTAATCAAAATAGTGACTTCTAGCCCGGAAATTTCCTAGCTAAGTTTGTCAGGGATTCGTGGACACATGTGGACACAGAAACCCTTACTTGTGAGGATGCGGCGGTAGTTGAAAGCTTGGACAGTATATATAGCTATTTTTGTTAAGGTAGACTGTTATTGATCATGTAAGTGGCTCGCGCGAGCAGGATGTGCTCAACTCTAACCCTAATTTACAAAGACTGACAGTTTTCCTGTATATCAAATTAGTTTAAAAAGTTAATATCTTATCTAAAAAGATACATATGTACTACTTACTATAGTACAACTTAATTAGGGCACCGCCACTTTGTGGCGGACGCCCTACAGTGATCAGTCCGTCCGTCCGTGCGTCGCGCCGTCCGTCCGTGCGTCCGTCCGTCCTAAAATAATTGTGTCAGGGCTGCAACTTTTTCATCTTTTGATATCTTTTTTTAGGCTTTTGATATTTGGAATGTGGGTAGGTTATATCAAGGCGATGTGTCGCATACCGTGGTTGATCACCTTTGACCTTGAACTTTGACCTTAAGGTCACATTATTGCTTTCTGAATGACATATTCATGTCCGGTCTGTAACTTTTTAAAATCTTTTGAGGTAGGCTTTTGATATTTGGAATGTGGGTAGATAACATCGAGGCGATGTGTCGCATACCACGGTTAATAACCTTTGACCTTCACCTCAAGGTCTTCCGTCCGTCCTAAACTAATCGTGTCCGGGCTGCAACTTTTTTATCGTTTGATGTAGGCTTTTGATATTTAGAATGTGTGTAGATAATATCAAGGCATTGTGTCGCATATCGTGGTTGTTGCCCTTTGACCTTGAACTTTGACCTTAAGGTTACATTATTGCTTTCTGAATGACAAATTCATGTCCGTGCTGTAACTTTTTTATCTTTTGAGGTAGGCTTTTGATATTTGGAATGTGGGTAGATAATATCAAGGCGATGTATCTTATACCACGGTTAATGACCTTTGACCTTGACCTCAAAGTCAGCGGGCCCACAGAGATGGTTGATTGATTGATTGTTTGTTGTTTAACGTCCAGCAAGCAATATTTCAGCTATATTCACGACGTGAAAATTACAATTTTAAATTAGTAGTACTTCATGCCTCCCTTTTATACTAAACCGTGATCTCATACAATAATATGAGAATATATATATAGATAAAAATGGTAGTTAAAACAATAAAAGATATAAATCATCACACTTAGTAGTGAAATTAAATTTTATTAAATAAATTAATTTCTTTAAAAAACTTTAAAATTGTGTCGCCTGCGACAGTTGTATATAAATTAAAATACGTATCTGCACTATAGAAACGTTCCCGAATGTGGGCCACGTCCACACAGTCCATCAAGACATGCTTAATGGTGTATGGACTGTTGCATGGCACACATTCGGGTCGTGGCTCATTGTTTAAAATATAACTATGTGTCGTCCTGGTATTACCAAGACGACATCTTGTTAAAACAACTTGGTCTCCACAGAGATGGATACCATCTCAATAATATCTAGTTGACATTGCGTGTTCGCCAGTAATACAATTGATATTTTTGTGAATAAATTTTCAGTTTAATAATTGCTTGTTTAATTTCGTAGTAGTTTTAGTGTCAAACTATGAGAATAGACAATATTCGGTATTATATCCATATTTTAATAGAAAAAATGCAACTAGATTTAAAGACTAGGAAATTTCGCAGCCACTGACATCAGTTCCTAGAAAGATTGGTCTGTCTAGGACTAATTTATCGCTTACAAATACCAAATACCCCAACATGCTCAAAAAGTTTCTTGTCGATCAGACATCTGTTAATTAACGAGTTGACAAGATTACACAGAAAGAAAAACGAAAGAAGAATAAGAATATTAACCTTCAGACAAAAAAAATGTGTATTCCAAAACTAAATTAAAGATGAGTTAATAATTATCCTTATGTATAATACATGATTTTTATTAAAATGTATAAATTTAATAAAAAATGTGATACTGTGAAATAGCCTATATTCAATTTCCCAATTTGTTATTCAAAAATCAATTAATATTCAATATAACGTTTTATTTGCTTAATTCAATACCTCATTGACAATATTCAAAACAGTTTCAAGACTAAACATAAATGTGTAGTCAGAGCGAGGCTATCGAATATGTCAAGAAATCATGCATTTTTTTCTGGATTTTACCATTTAACCAACTTTAACAGTGTTTTCTAAAGACACTTTTTCTTACCCCATTGAGATTTTTAAAATGTTCTAATATTAATCATCAATCTATGTAATTATATTCATGATGAGTATTTGTGATTGGTGCGTTTTCTGAAAATGGAGTCAGAAAAGTGGCAAAAATAGTAATATTTTTTACCAAAAATTATAGAGAAAGATAGGGCTAATCGTTCAAGAACAATTAGAAAGGTCTTTCCAAGATACCATTATGAAATTAATTTTTCTTCATCGCTTGTTGTGAACTTGACTACATGAGTTACTGAACCATTTTTAGGCGGAATAGACTATTTCTGTTCCTGAGCAAAAAAAAAAATACATGGTTGTCAAGGACTTTCGTGGCCGTTGCTAAGGACAAAATGCCACTTCCGGTTGCAAAATGACATGTTTTAGTAAGGTACATCATCCTGATTTAAAAAATATATGGTTGCTTAGGACTTTTTGTAATGGTGACCTGGTTGCTATGGTATGACCTTGACCTGTGACCTTTGAATTTGGGCTCAAATTGAAGGCCTTTACTTGATGATCATGTTAAACCTATATGTTTACTATATTATCGGTAACGGTTTTCAAGTTGTATGCCAAAAACTGATTAACCGACATTAGTCAAGAGTTCGAACTTGAAAATGGTTCATCGCACAGTTACGGACAAATGTATCAAATGAAGGCCTTGATGAGAGGAGTATTTTTCCCATTTATTGTCTTCTTCCATCTGTTATAGTTTTCGAGTTGTAATGATAACCAGATTGGAGACCTAAAGTCGAGGTCACGTTTGAACTTTGACTTTGAGATTTTCTTTAAGGACATGTCATAGGACGATAAATGGTGAAGACCTTTTGTGATTTCGACTACGGTTTGTGAATTTTTGTGATAAGCGGAGTCCTTGAAACATTCAAGGTATACCGCTTGCCTTCGCTAGTCAGAAATTTTTAGCCAAAATATGTCATAAAGTTGTCCCAAAAGTTCCTTAACATTTGTCACTTTTTAGTTTTTTTGTATCAGTTAGAGTTCCAGAGATAACGCGATAACAAGGTTTTCGGTGTTTGGGCAGATAACTCCGTAAAGAAAAATGTTTCGATTTCACAGGGTGAATTATTTCGAATAGACTTTCAGTGTCCAAAACTTGTCGCGAAAGACCAAAATATGTCTCATACTTTTTAAACTGTTTGGGTTTGAAAGTTGGCGGAAAAAAAATAATCAAAGCAAAAGCAAGAAGGTCTTCCCACTGGAAGTGGGAAAGACCTTAATAATGCACTATTTCTTGACATGTTAGTCTCGGTCTGATCACACATACATTTAAAGTGTTGTAACTGTTTTGAATATTGTCAATGAGATATTGATTAAGAAAATAAAAAAAAATTCTATTGAATATGAATTGATTTTCCCCTGAAAAATTGGGATTTGAATATTGCCCTTTTCACTGTATTTTAATCGGCCCAAAATGGCTGCCACGGTTACCATGGCAACCGTATTCAAATCATAACAAACAATCATTATTTTGTTATCCAATGGTCAATTTCAACTTATAAAATGAAAATCAGCAAAATCCGAGACATGTCTTGTCTAACCCTATACTGAAATCCTTTGATCCTTATGGAGAATTTGTTTTTAAAGCTTTGATTGATTGATTGATTGATTAAATGTTTGCTTTACGTCCAGCGAGCAGTATTTCAGCTATATTCATGACAGGAACACAGTAACAAACAATAAATCAATGGAAAAGGGGGTAGGATGGGACACAGGGAACAAAGTTTGACTGCTACTGGAAAAGTATTGAGTATTGTTTCGGGTCGGAGAATTTAGCGTTTTGTAGCTACAATGAGCCTACTCTTTTTTCGAAACTTAAAAAAGAGGTCTTTATCGTGCAAGGAGCGTGGAACTCTCCAAACACGTTACCGACAATAGTCCGCGTCCAAGCTTTCCGTCTCCCCTATCTGCCACCCGGGGACGCGCTGCGCTGCTCTGTGGGTCGAGCACTGGGAACCATCCCAGTATGGTCCCAGTTAAAACTTTGAAGACCTTAGGCTTCTACGCGACATTTGATACGCCATTGACATTACATAGAATTTTATCCCATTAACGGTAAAGGGCAAAATTTTTTACATCCTCCCAAGATACGGTTCTGATTCGCTACATCATCATCCCTGACAATATTCATTGATATTTTGCAGGTGGAAATATCGCTATATCGTGGTAACCGAAAATTTGCAAAAAATAAAATCAAATAAAAAGTTTTACCGATTACGAAATGTTGCAAAGACTCTCACCGGACCTCAAAAAGAATCAATAGAGGCGATGAAAATAGGAGTCAGTTGTCTTCGGAATAAAGACTGCAAAAGCAGATCAATACGAATAGTACCCTGATTGTTAACGAACGGTGTTAACATAATACCCAGACCGTTAACGAACGGTGTTAACATACTATCCTGACTGTTAACGAACGGTGTAAACATACTACCCATTATCGAACGGTGTTAACATACTACCCTGACTGTTAACGAACGGTGTTAACATACTACTTTGACTGTTAACGAACGGTGTTAACATACTACCTTGACTGTTAACGAACGGTGTTAACATACTACCCTGACTGTTAACGAACGGTGTAAACATACTACCCATTATCGAACGGTGTTAACATACTACCCTGACTGTTAACGAACGGTGTTAACATACTACCTTGACTGTTAACGAACGGTGTTAATATACTACCTTGACTGTTAACGAACGGTGTTAACATACTACCCTGACTGTTAACGAACGGTGTAAACATACTACCCATTATCGAACGGTGTTAACATACTACCCTGACTGTTAACGAACGGTGTTAACATACTACCCTGACTGTTAACGAACGGTGTTAACATACTACCTTGACTGTTAACGAACGGTGTTAACATACTACCCTTACTGACTGTTAACGAAAGGTGTTAACATACTACCCTGACTGTTTACGAACGTGTTAACATACTACCTATTAACGAACGGTGTTAAGATACTACCCTGACTGTTAACGAATGGTGTTAACACACTACCCATTAACGAACGGTGTTAGCATACTACCCTGACTGTTAACGAACGGTGTTAACATACTACCCTGACTGTTAACTAATGGTGTTAACATACTACTCTGACTGTTAACGAATGGTGTTAACATACTACCCATTAACGAAAGGTGTTAACATACTACCCTGATTGTTAACGAATGGTGTTAACATACTTAACATTAACGAACGGTGTTAACATACTACCCTAACAGACACCGAACGGTGTTAACATACTACCCTGACTGTTAACGAACGGTGTTAAACTACTACCCATAAACGAACGGTGTTAACATACTACCCTGACAGATAACGAACGGTGTTAACATACTACCCTGAATGATAACGAATGGTGTTAACAAACTACTCTGACTGTTAACTAACCATTCATAACCACATTTCATATTTTATTCATCAAAACGTTAGTGGGAGTCTGTTTTAAGATAAGAAAGACCTGATTAAAGAATGTCAATATGTAAACAATGCAACATTAAATTAAATGAATGTTTTCAAGTTGGACATTTTTGTTACATATACACTATTAAAATAATACTGATTACAGAAGAATAAAGGAAAATGGACATGAATGTTTTCAGTAACAGACTGTATATAGAGACGAAACATATTAGAGGCAGCATTAAAATTAATGATTAATAAATGACTTATAATAGTATTATATGTAAGATGTTCGTGCATATGACATTATGTTCATTAATTTCAAAACATGCTTCAACTTCAGCACATTTCTATTGGCTTATTTTGACAATATTCCGAGTGATTGTAATGACCAGAAATATTGTTTTTATTCATGCACGTATGCATTAATGCAAGACTGAGACCTGTTTGGTATTAGTTAGCATATACATTCATTTTCTGGAAATTTGTGATAAAAACAAACCTGGTCGGAGAGTCCTCTGCCTTCCAAAGCTCCAGACTGGAAAAAATAGTCAACAAAGGGTGTTTTTGATGTTTGTTTTTGTTTGTTTGAATGGTGTTTTAACGCCACTTTCAGCAATTTTTCAGCTATTTCATGGCGTCCAGTTTTTATTGGGGAGGAAGCCGGAGTACCCGGAGGGAACCCCCGACCTGCGGTAGGAGAACTGGCAATCCTTGTCAATTAAGATTGGAGTCGAGTACACCCTGCCTGCAGTGAGAATCGAACCCGCAATCCCAGTGTTGACAGACCACGTGATCAATAGTAGACGAACTACCTTGACCACTCGGCCACCGAGGCCCCGGTGTTTTTGAATGAAGTGGACAAATCATTATGTTGTTCTAGAAATATAAAATAAGTGGCAGAAAAAAAATTATTAAAGAGTGGAAACAGTTCAATAATGGATAATATTTATAAACCCCTGGGTGGGAAGCACAACCAGTTGTTCTATTTAGGGTCAGGGCACCTTGTCTATATTTTTGTAGCTATGTTTGATATATAGGTCCTCGTATGTTTAATACTAAATGTTTAACACTGGGTTGATTTTTGAAGTGCTGATGAAGGTTCTAGTTGACACAATTAGAAAAAGCGTGCACTACAGGTTTCCTGTTTTTGGGTAAATGATTGCAAAGCTAACTTAGATTGGAGCTACATTAAATTCGATTTTCTTAAGAAATATACTTGTAATCTTGTTTGTTTGTTTAAATGGCGTTTAACACCACTTTCAGCAATTAGTTTAGCTATATCGTGTTGTTTTTATTAGGCGAGGAAGCCGAAGCACATGTAGAAACCTAGAAATCCGTGTAATTCAGATTGGAGTCGATCTCACCCTGCCAGTAGCGAGTTTGTAACCCACAACATCTTTGTTAATAGGCACGCGATTAATAGTAAATGGTTGAAAAACCAGGTAATTAATAGTAGATTATGATTGTCATTACAAAAAACGAAATAAGTAGATGTTATGTTTTCATTTAAAGATCCTGTTTGTTTAATTTTTGCACTGTTAAATTGACCCATGGCGGCGGATATTTATGTAGATCGCTATTCATATTCACTGTATAACTATATAATAAATATAACAGCAAACCTATGAATAGGGGGAAGCCAGAAGTCAATTAAACAAATATTGATTAATTCAATGGAAACATCTTCAGCTCTTTGAATGTAAAAGAGAGAAACAATTATGTACAGTATTGTGTATGGATTGATAGTATTATCAAACTGCAACACCAGAGGCTCAGAGCATGTGATGCAGTTTAAAACGCCTAGCAGAAATCAACATCATAATAACATTTATTTACACTATGAGGTGACATCTATTGTAGGTGTAGGACATAAAATCGTTAGCTCATGTTTCGTCATACCAAGGGCTTTAGGTTGTAGGTGTAGGACATGAAATCGTTAGCTAATGTTTAGTCATACCAAGGGCATTAGGTTGTAGGTGTAGGACATGAAATCGTTAGCTCATGTTTAGTCATACCAAGGGCATTAGGTTGTAGGTGTAGGACATGAAATCGTTAGCTCATGTTTCTTCATACCAAGGGCATTAGGTTGTAGGTGTAGGACATGAAATCGTTAGCTCATTTTTCGTCATACCAAGGTCTTTAGGTTGTAGGTGTATGACGTGAAATCGTTAGCTCATGTTTCTTCATACCAAGGGCATTAGGTTGTAGGTGTAAGACATGAAATCGTTAGCTCATGTTTAGTCATACCAAGGGCATTAGGTTGTAGGTGTATGACGTGAAATCGTTAGCTCATGTTTAGTCATACCAAGGCCATTAGGTTGTAGGTGTATGACGTGAAATCGTTAGCTCATGTTTAGTCATACCAAGGGCATTAGGTTGTAGGTGTATGACGTGAAATCGTTAGCTCATGTTTAGTCATACCAAGGCCATTAGGTTGTAGGTGTATGACGTGAAATCGTTAGCTCATGTTTAGTCATACCAAGGGCATTAGGTTGTAGGTGTATGACGTGAAATCGTTAGCTCATGTTTAGTCATACCAAGGGCATTAGGTTGTAGGTGTATGACGTGAAATCGTTAGCTCATGTTTAGTCATACAAGGGGCATTAGGTTGTAGGTGTATGACGTGAAATCGTGGGGCCTCGGTGGCCGAGTGGTCAAGGTAGTTCGTCTACTATTGATCACGTGGTCTGTCAACACTGAGATTGCGGGTTCGATTCTCACTGCGGGCAGGGTGTACTCGACTCCAATCTTAATTGACAAGGATTGCCAGTTTTCCTACCGCAGGTCGGGGGTTTTCTCCGGGTACTCCGGCTTCCTCCCCCAATAAAAACTGGACGCCATGATATAGCTGAAAAATTGCTGAAATTGGCGTTAAACTCCATCAAAACAAACAAACAAACGTGAAATCGTTAGCTCATATTTAGTCATACCAGGGGCATTAGGTTGTAGGTGTATGACGTGAAATCGTTAGCTCATGTTTAGTCATACCAGGGGCATTAGGTTGTAGGTGTATGACGTGAAATCGTTAGCTCATGTTTAGTCATACCAGGGGCATAAGGTTGTAGGTGTATGACGTGAAATCGTTAGCTCATGTTTAGTCATACCAGGGGCATTAGGTTGTAGGTGTATGACGTGAAATCGTTAGCTCATGTTTAGTCATACCAGGGGCATTAGGTTGTAGGTGTATGACGTGAAATCGTTAGCTCATGTTTAGTCATACCAGGGGCATTAGGTTGTAGGTGTATGACGTGAAATCGTTAGCTCATGTTTAGTCATACCAGGGGCATTAGGTTGTAGGTGTATGACGTGAAATCGTTAGCTCATGTTTAGTCATACCAGGGGCATTAGGTTGTAGGTGTATGACGTGAAATCGTTAGCTCATGTTTAGTCATACCAGGGGCATTAGGTTGTAGGTGTATGACGTGAAATCGTTAGCTCATGTTTAGTCATACCAGGGGCATTAGGTTGTAGGTGTATGACGTGAAATCGTTAGCTCATGTTTAGTCATACCAGGGGCATTAGGTTGTAGGTGTATGACGTGAAATCGTTAGCTCATGTTTAGTCATACCAGGCCATTAGGTTGTAGGTGTATGACGTGAAATCGTTAGGTGTTGTTTTGCCCAACCAAGGGCATTAATTAAATTTAGCAGCCCGAATTTAAGTAAATTAATCATTCAGGATGTAATTAAGGACATTAAGGAAATTTTAGCTTCTAAATGAATGTAAAACAGTAAAAAAAGACAATCCACAAATCCAAGAATCCGGCAAGTCCAGAATCAACAACCAAAATAAAAAAACCATTGATTCAGAAAATGTTTCATCGTCTGAAATACAGGAAATAGTCGAATTAGTTACCGAATTCCCATGGTGGGTAACACATACTCCAGTGTTTTGTTGGATTGCGGCTAGGAAATACTGAAATACAAGAGTATATGCATATTATCTTATTAGTTAAACTACATAATTTAATAAACATATATATTAACACTACAAACAGAATCGTAGATCTATATTATGCTGTTTATTTAGAAATGACAAACACTCTACTTCCTTTGAAATTGTAACTAACAAAATTGGCGAGATTTTTTAAAAATTAAAACAGTAATCATCAATAATATACCATAATTCTCAGGTTTTCTTATATATTTTACAATAATCCTATTATTCTGTCTATGAATTTGACAATAATCTCACGTTTATGCAAGTGATCTTGCTCTTCCTTTAGCAGTTCGACAATTACGGTCTTGATATTTCAGGTGTAGCCTAATAGTGTTTTTAACTTTGACAGTATTCACACTTTGGAGTCACAATAATGGTGACAGAACAAGTTGGCAATTACAAAAATAACTTGTCTGGTTTTCACCACATTTATGTCTAAAACATTCCAAGGCTGTGATGTACATTCAAAGTGTATCAATGTTTAATGGTAATACTATTTCCACGAGCAACGCGTTTTTCAATACTTTGTAACAAAAACGTTTACGAATACTCATATTATGAACAAAAACGTGTTACATTAACACGAAAAGAAGCGCCTCAACAAAATAATCTTTTTATCATCAATATATCGTAAGGAGTCGAGAATATCCACGAATTTAATCTATCTAACAACAAAGTTTTATAAAAATACTAACGCCTTTGTTTATTGGAATTTTAGGACTAAACTGAAATAGACTAGGTCATGAAAATACGGTGTTTCTTGTCAAAAATTTAGACAAAGTCTGACCAACGAATGACCTTAGTCATTGAATGTCAATATAAATAAATGACGTAAACAAGTCATAACATATTAATCTTAAACATTCTCCTTTCCAACTCAACCCAAAATAGTTGCTTCCCAAGTCCTCCAGCCGGGAACGTGCTGTGCTGTTACTTGGCTTTGCTCAAATATTTCAACAAGATGTAATCAAAATTACCAAGGTGACAAATTCATTACGCCAGACGCGCGTTTCGTCTACTTAAGACTCATCAGTGGCGTTTAACTCTAAATACTTAAAGTATTTCCAACTTAACCCGAAATAGTTGCTTCCCGTCAGTCTTTGTCTAAATTTGGTAATTTTGATTACATCTTGTTGAAATATTTGAGCAAAGCCAAGTAACAGAGGAGTCTAGTTTTTTATTGCAGGAGGAAGACTGAGTACCCGGACAAAAAACCCCGACCATCAGTGGGAAAAATTATCGCATTTATGTTTACAGTCTCTACAGCACTTTGGTTTAATTTACAGTATATTGCATCATTTCTGTATGTGTAATTGTGACGCAATGCAATTAAAATTTACTAACCCTTTGTTTCGATTATCTCTTACGTTATCTAACGCGCTTCACTCATTGTCTTGAGTATCATCTTGTACAAACGAAACATCGTTTTCACCTGCACATAACACAATCTTTGGCTATCTACATGGTAAGTGAAATTTATTTACCGTATTTCTATTTGTATATAGATCTAAATTATAAGAAATTGCTCTTGGTGTGACTCTATTGTCGTATAATTCATTTATAATATTGCATTCTTTTACACCTTTTATAAATTTATTGATTTTGAAACTGTATGTTTTACCCATTTTATATTTTAAAATATAAAGTGATATGTACGTCACGAATGGATGTAAGTATTGCTGCCGAGTGTCAATAAAACAATTACTATCCCGGGTAAAACAACTTCTCAAAAAGCAGGTCAAAAGTTAGCTAAGTGTATTATTCTGTTTTATGGTAATTGCTAATTAATTATTACGAGTAGGTAAGTATTCAGGTAGACAATTTTACTTGCCTTAGACTATACCAAGAACATAGTGAAAATTCCACAGTTGTATACGGTGTATATAACTGAATGCCATGCGAGAAACACATTAATAGAGTTAAAAAAATATGTTCACACAAATTCTTATTCATCTCACTAAAACTAAAATAAGGACCGACAGTTCAATACACAGTTCAAATTTGATAATTACTGTTAATTTACTGTTCATGATCTGTAACTCACTGTACACAATGCATGCAGTTAATGTCAGTTCATTACAATGTTTATCTTTTTACCGATTGCTTCTGTACTGAACCTATACAGTTCACTACAGTTTAGTACAGTACTTTTGTCGGATTGAAAAGAAATGTTAGTCATTGCATCATGACGGTACTTGTAAATATTTACCCGGATTTAGAATGACTGATATTCACAGTGTCAGCCATTGGCAGTGATCATCAATATTCACCTGGATTTAGAATAACTGATATTAGCTGCACCAGTCCTTTTTAGTCATTATCAGTTCTTACCTGGATTTAGAATGGCTGATGTTCATTGTAACAGTTCTTGTTAATCATCATCTGTTCTTACCTTGATTAAGTTTTAATGATGTTCACTGTTGCAGCCCTTGACAGTCATCATCAGTTCTTGCATCGATGTATTTTGACTGATGTTCACTGTAGCAGTCTTGACAGATATCATACATTCTCTTCTATACGTTTCTATATACAGCCATTTGTCAACAAAGACTAACAGTGAAGAACTGAATAAATGTGAATTTAATGGATTAAAAACTAGGAAAAGTGTCAAATTAACCCCTAAAGTCCATTTGTTTCTAAAAGCCAAAATTTTTGGTTTAATTCCATTGTTTCCTCCTTATATTAACTCTTCTTTCCGTGCGTTTCACATCCATTTGGACATTTAAAAACTGTGAAACCAATTATTTGAACATGCTTTGTCCAAATGGTTGCAACAAACAAGAGTGCTATAAATTACCGTAAGTGAGCATGAAAGTTTTAGCAGAAACAGAACTTTAAACCTGTACATAGTTCCAATAACATCCACAGAGCTGCCCAACGCGTCCCAAGGTGGTGGATAAGAGATACCTTTCGTTATGCGTGTTCAGGTCATAATAAGGAAAGCCTGACCGCGGACCACAGTGAGTAACGTGTTTGGAGAGTGACACACTCCTTGCACGACATAAACCCTTTTGTAGATATTAGTTGACTCGTTGTACCCGATACAAAAGGCTAAATTTTCCGCTGCTACCTAAACCCCATACTTTTAGTGGCATTCAAATTTTTTGTCCTTTTGGTCCGTCTTTCCCGAAATAAGTGTGTTAAATTTTTCTTGTCCTGAATATAGCTGATATTATCATGATGGACGTAAAGCAAATATCTTATTAATCAAACAATTAATCGATCATCATATCCACGGTACCAACATTATTGCTAGGCATGCAAAATTTAAAAGGCTTGATTTGATGTTGTTTTGTTTCTAAATCCAGGTAAAAAAAAGACAAGTACTGTCATTACCTGATGCAGTGACTAACAGTTCTTTTGAATCCTACAAAAGTACTGAACTTAATTGTCATGATCTGTGTCAGGACAGAATCTATCAGTAAAAAGATAACAATGGAAATGAACTGGCATGAACTGTATGTATTGTATACAGTGATTTACACTACTATCAGTTTCTATAAATAGAATTTGAGCTGCGTATAGTATTGTCAGTCAGTCCTTATTTGTTGCATAGTGTCTGCATATAATTCCATCAAATTAAATTTTTTATAAAACGAATTATATTAATAGATGAGATATATTTAATTATCTTAGAAATATATGTCCGCCCAGAAAGCCATGACGCAAATATTAAGTGAAACCACAAACTTGTTGGAATGAAACAAATAAAATAAGAATGGATAAAATACACTACAACAAGATAGATGGAATCGAATGGTAATCGAAATCACATAAATAATTGATGCAATGCATTAAAACGCAAACACAGTGCAATGAATATTTAAACTAGGGTGAAAACACAACTAATCTTAAAATGTTAACGGTAAGCGGTATTCAAGCATGCCCTAAAACATCATTACTTACAATAAAGAATTTTTCTGCCCACATATTACTTGTATTACTTGTTTGTATATGTTGACTGTGATGCATTACTTTTGTAGTTTTAAATAACTATGACATTTTTTCATCTCCAAAAATAAAAATTTCCTTCTATTTTTAATGCTTCCACGGCATTAATTTTCAAAATGAACCGTTACAGTAAAGATTGCCATTTCGATCTTTTTTAGACTTTTTAAGTGCATCAATACCAAATCAAGGCGGTTATTGAATGCGCATGTTGATGTATGTAAATTGATATTGCTTGTTCGGCTCGTTTAGATACGGATTGGTCGAATCTAGATTTTCAACCCGCGATTATAATCGGTTTCAATAGATTTACTTCACTTATCTATGTCCGTGATACACTGTAACGACTGTAAATTAGAGCACTAAATTTTACTTAGCAGGGAAAATGACATCTGGTAAGTCATGTTATAGTTTTTAGTTTTAATAACACAAAACGCAGTCATTTGTTTTTAAAGAAACAAAAATTCTCAAAATACTATAATCCTAGTATGAATCGTATTACTATTGGATACAAATTCCCGGGGAGATAGTTACTCACTGGAGAGTCGACAGGTGGGAGGCAGCTGATAAACATTCCAATCCACCTGTTGTCTAAACTGTTCAGTCCAAATATAATAAAGAGTTCTTCACGTCATTGTGTTGCTTTATGCTTATCCGTTCTTTATAAACGAGCTGTAATACTGTAATATCGTTATATCAAACAATCACGATAAATCCAAACATATGTGAGATAATGTTATACATTTATTAAAACATGAAGTTTTTCTCATAATATACATAATACTTAAACACAATATATGTTACTTTATGTCTCCTGAAGCTCTAAAAATACGAGCCAAATCAAAAACAAAGGTGTTGGAAGTGACGCTCCTATGTATTTCCGTCTTTGGGCATTTAACAACGTTATACATTTGCGAATTTAATAGCGAATACGCAAATGTATTCTGTATAGAAGTTTTAAAAAAATTGTTAAGATACAACTTCAAGAATTACGAAGTCCATTTTTTATGTCATATTCACAAACATTTTATAGGTGCAAGGACAGTTTTGTTTTTGTTATCAAGTCTTTTCGCTTGCGAGTATGGTAAGCATAATACTATGTTAAGTTTATGTTAAGAGTAACTTAAGCCACAAACGACTACATAGTTTAATGTGCAGACTTCATTTCTGTTTCATAAATCCTGCTGATATACAGTTACATTATATTTATTGCATGTTTTGAATATATTGCTTTTAGACTTATAGATCGTGTCATACAAACGTAAAGGAATAAATCAACCTTATTTGTAACTTCAAAATGATACTTGGGAATCTAAGAGTTTCTTTAAAGGGTTAAGATAACATTGTGAATAGAGTGTAAACTTGTGCCTTGTATTTTAAGAGCACTTAATTTGAAACATGTGCTCTACACACAAATATTTGATGGCCAAGAGATAACACAATTCTTGTATTGAAGGTATAACATAGATCGTACGTCACGATCTCTGAGCATTTGTATCTGCACGATTGAGAAAACGACTACACATTAACAAGCAGAGTGAATCATAACTATAAAATGTTTTCCTGGTAAAAAATATTTTCAAACTGCGACAACGGCAAGGGTTAACTAGCTAAAGACTACTTAAACATTTAAGTCTAGATAATGAATATGAGCATCTACATGTGTATTTTATGTCTTATAGAATGTGGAAGGATCTGTATGTCCTGTACAGATGTCAGCCGTCCTGCTGATTGTCATCATATCATTACGTGTCAAGAGGAAGAGGTAGAATAATTTAGGAAATAAGAAACACTCCCTCAAATTAATCACAGTGCTCGCAATAAATAACCGTTTCGATCATATATTTGTTTTAGAAAGTTATGACTAAGTGAAAATAACTTTGTTCCAAATTGTATATGATGCCATATCGATTATAAATGGTCCTAATTAACAAATGACATGCAAAGCTTATATAACAAAGTTTTTCTGTCGAAATAAGATTGTACTGTATTGCATGTGCAAAACATAATGAAACTGCTATATATATAATAGCATCGAGAAGAAACATTGTGGAATGTGGAATTTAACATTTTTGCAGGTCTGTTTTGCACAAAAATATCAAAGTCAAGACGGCCAATTGAGATATGATATGGGATGTGCATTAAAAGAGGTAACCATTATAGTATACTTTCCGCAATGCGAAAAAAATATTTTATTTTCATTTTAAATACAGAAGTAATCATTACATTAAACTGAAATTTGGTACGCAGATATTAAATTTAGTTAAAATGTCAAATTGTTTAAGGATTAACTACAAAAAATATTTTCTCCATCGAGGAATAACAAAATTTCCGTTGTGCACATTTAATATAATACAATGTGCAAACGGAAATTTTGTTATCCCTCGATGGAGAAAATATTTTTAGTAGTTAATCCTTAAACAGTTTGACATTTTAACTAAATATCCAGATTTGCATGTGAGGGGTGATTTAATTCGAATAGTGCGCAGTGGTCAACTAGCACTAATAACACTGCTAAATCTGCGGTAAACTTATTCACATGAATAATAGATAATTCCGAATGCCCGTATTAGTTAATTGATCCAGTCTATTCTGAGACGGGTCTGTATTTTGTTATAGACTGGTGGTAGGCATAGCTGATATAGAAAATATTTTCTCCATCGAGGGATAACAAAATTTCCGTTGTGCACATTTAATATAATCCGCTACGCGGATTATACAATGTGCAAAACGGAAATTTTGTTATCCCTCGATGGAGAAAATATTTTTTGTAGTTAATACTTATAAATAAATTCAAACAATAGAATAAACTCAACAATTTTATTTTTGTAACTGGACATTTTTGAAAAAAGAGATCAACACAAAAACTGTTTTTTTCCCGTGGAGTAATATATGACGTCAAATGGCGCGTGTCTCCATGACGATCAAATTTGTTTTCCATCCTCTGATAGAAAATATTTTCCAGCCAATCAAAAGTCAGTATTCTCGCAAAATTTATTTATATCACATTAACGTCCCTAGCGGCGTTAAAGTGACGCCACTTTAGTCTATATCAGCTATGCCTACCACCAGTCTATAACAAAATACAGACCCGTCTCAGAATAGACTGGATCAATTAACTAATACGGGCATTCGGAATTATCTATTATTCATGTGAATAAGTTTACCGCAGATTTAGCAGTGTTATTAGTGCTAGTTGACCACTGCGCACTATTCGAATTAAATCACCCCTCACATGCAAATCTGGATATTAGACGAATGGTGGACCGCTGCTACGATAGGTTAGTTTACGATGTCAACAGTTAAAAATTTTTTTTGTAATGTTTATTATTTTTGTTTCCACATATCACACAGGTAATACAGATTTTGAATGAATACAAGAAACTGTCTTTCTCACACCTTCATAGACATAATATCCTGTAATACACGATTTAAAATTACTCAGTCTTTGCAAACAAATAATGCGGTATGTTTTTCTTAAAGTTGAAAACTGGTTATTTAGGTAGCCATGACTGAAGTGCAGTGCACTTGACAAAGCGATGTTAGTTACCTTAAGGTTTGTCATGGTATATAGAGTATGCGCCTCTAAGACAGCTTAATGCATTTAACACATATAAATACATGCAAGTTACAAATAGTGATTCAAAATATACTAAATATTAGCCTAGGTACATAGCTGTAGGTTCCATTACAACTTTCTTTGTGGCTGCACATCAAGTCCTCACAGTCACATATTGCCAGGCAGTCCACAAATTTTCAAATACAAATGTACCAAGCGTTAGTCTACAATAACACTATGTTAAAAGCTATCTTAAAGGCTCCCATTTAAGATCTATTTTACTAGCAGCTGTAGGGGAGCAGTAGAAGGTTGCGGAGAGTTTTTCTATCTTAAAAGTTTGTTTAAGGTATCTAGTAAAAGCATCCTTTGTCGGTGTCCCTACATTTATTTTGGTGCAGTACAAAAAATATTTTATGAGAGTAATTAAAAAATTTACAAGAAAGTTATCTCCTGATCCCAGAATTATACTCGATCCCAATAGTGGTATGTTTACATTGAAATTTTTAAATAAATTTGCAAGCTCAAACCAGAGATTTCTTGCAGTCTGACATTCCCATAAGAGATGCAGTATAGTTTCTTTAGTTTCATTACAGAAGGAACAGGAACTAGTTGCTACCATTTTACATTTATGAAGAGTAGAATTAGTGTACAGGGTTCTAAGCAGGATTTTATACTGAAAACTAATAAGCTTGTGATCATGTGTGTATTTAAAAGGTAATGTATAGTGTAGATCCCAATTTTTAATTTGTTGATTCAATTCTCTTTCCCATTTTTCCTGTTGTCTAGAGGGACTCTCTGCATATATATTTAAAAATATTTTATAGAAATATTGGCTTGGCTTTTTTTGTCTTCTTAAAAAGTCTAAATTTTCACTGGAAATAAACTGAAGTTTATTTTTGTCTCTAATCTGGGACTTCTACTCTCTTGGAATCATTTTCAAAATCCCTCTATACAACAATATATTGGCTTATAAGTTATAATTCCAACAAAAATCTTCAAAAGAATAAAATTTGTTGTTCTCATTCAATAAATCATTGACAAAAAAACCCCTGCCCTGCACCACAATTTTTAAATCAGAATTAAGCCATATTGATTGGGTCAATATGTCCTTTCTGTTAGTTCTCAGTTTTCCCCAATTATTAAATATGTCTTGCCAAAACTTATTAAAAGATGTTGAGACCATTTTTAAGCTATTTGTTGACATCATCCCCATATTTACAGTATTGTTCGCAGATCAACGTTTTATAAGGGCATGTGAGTAGTGGATCTAACAGTTTATTTATCCAGGTCATTTTTAGACTCATAAAAAATGATTCGACATGAGGCATTTTCAAACCCCCTTGTTCAAAGTTATTGACTATAATTTTTCTTCTAATTTTATCAGGTTTATTGTTCCATAAAAAAGCAAAAAAGGCACACTCAATATCCTTAATAACTTCAATGGGTGGATTCGGCAATACAGTAAATGACTGAATCAGTAATGGTAGTGCTATGGATTTGATAACTGAAATTTTGCCTATGTATGCCAGATCTCTATAATTCCAAGTATTAAGTATATCTTTAACCTTCTTAACTTTGTTAGTGAAATTCTGAAATGTTTTGTCCTCAGCAAAAAGATCAAATTATATACCTAGTAACTTGAACTTTCCAGTTTTGTTCCAGATCAAATCAATATCAGGGGCAAGTTTTTCTTCGGACTAAAATCTTGACCCAATCCATATGGCTTCAGTTTTATCAACATTAGCTTTTAAACCAGCACACTCAGAAAACTTTTCTAGGATGTGCATTGATCTTCTAAGAGATGTCTCATCATCTGATAGTAACAAGGATGAATCATCAGCATATTGACTAAGGAGATATTCAGAGTTTTCTATCTTCAAACCTATGATATTTGGGTCGTATTTTAATGAAGCACTAAGAAGTTCTAAAGACAAAATGAAAAGATAAGGTGACAATGGATCCCCTTGTCTAACTCCCCTTTTTACAGAAAAAAATTTTGATTGATTGATTGATTAATGGTGTTTAACGCCCGAGCAGCAATATTTCAGCTATATTCAGGCGAGAAAAAAAAATTGAACAATGTCCATTATTTACAATACAGCTTAAGAGCATTACAGTAAAGTGTTTTTACTCATTTACAGAAGTTTGACCCAAAACCAAAAAAGGTAGTGTCTGATTAATAAAAGGCCATTCAAGTGTGTCAAAAGCTTTTTCAAAATCTAAAAGTAATAACAAACCAGGAATTTTGTCTTCTTCTGCTTTCTCAATTAGATCATATATCAATCGAGTGCACTCCCCTATATAGCGTCCTTTTATAAACCCCTGTTGGGTTTCACTTATAAGATTTTTTTAGAAAAAGCTTGATTCTGTTAGCCAGTGAAGCTGATATAATTTTTGTGTCTACATTTAATAGAGTTATTGGCCTCCAATTTTTTAAGAAAAGTTTGGATTTTCCTTCTTTTGGGAGACAAGTTATCATGCCTTGGGTTTGGGAAATTGATAGATTTTCAACTTCAAGACTGTAATTAAACGATTTAAGCAAAAACAAATTAATATCCTTCCAAAAAAAATTTATAAAATTCCACGGTGAAACCACCAATGCCAGGGGACCTACCATTTTTCATATTTTTTAACGCATTTAAACATTCTTCTTTCTTAAGTGGCCCCTCACAAAATTCCATTTCTTGGTTTGTCAGAAAATTTAAGTATGGATTTTCCCTGTCAAAAAATAACTCGGAATGTTCTTGGCTTGACAGTGGATTTGAAGAAGAGTATAATTTTCATAAAAAAAGTTTTTGCTTTTCCATTATCTGAAACTAATCAGTAATTTCTGTCCCAGTATCATCAATAATTTTTGGGATAAGTTTATCTTGAAACTGACGTTTTTCTAAGTTACAAAAATAATTAGTGCATTTCTCTCCTTCTGATTGCCATCTTGCTTTAGCCCTAGCCATACTTGCAGTAACCTTCTTCTCTCTCAAAAGTTTTAAACTCTCCTCTGTATCTTGAGTTTCCTCCCTTTTTGATCATTTGGGTTTTCTTCAAATTTAAGTTGTAAGTTAAGAGTCTTCTCCAATTTCTGCTCATCATTTTTCTGAGTTCTTTTTTATAGGAAGAATAAGAAATTGTTTTCCCTATCATTGCACATTTTAAAGTTTCCCCCAAAAATATGGGGATTAATAGATATTTCAATTTCAACCGATTCATCCAGATTTTGGATGCTATACTGATTAACAGTTTCTGTAATACAGTTTTTTATTTGTTGAACATATTCATGGTCATGAAGTAAACTATTGTTGAATTTCCAGGTGCCCTTTCCCCTTGTTTGATTATGAAATTGTAATATCAGATTTACTGGAGAGTGATCAGACCTATAGCTAACTTCAATGTCTGAGCATTTAATAAATGACAAAAAATCTGAGGAAACTAGGAAATAGTCTAATCTACTCTGTTTTTTGTCAGCCCCCCTCCATGTGAAACGCCTAGAGTCTGGATTCATGTGTCTCCAGATATCAACAAGATACAGAGGTTGTTTCATTTGAACTACTTTTTCATGTGCTTTATTATTATTCTTTGATAAATAGTTTAAAGTATCTAATTCATAGTCCTGAAAAACATTCCAATCACCTACCATAATTATAGAAGTATTTTGTAAAGATGTAACTAAACTCTGAATTTTCGTATAGAATGATGGTGAATCTTCATTTGGGCCGTAAATGCCACACAAGGTAAATCGATAATCTTGAATGGTGATGTCTAATATAACAAAATGTCCATTTGGATCAAATATTTCTTTATGCACAACATATTGCACAGTGTTATTAAATACTATAGCTATCCCTCGACTATTCCCTTTAAAAGAACTGAAATAAATTTTAAAACCCCATTCCTGTCTCCATTTATTTTCGATTTCTGCCTTACAATGTGTATCAATGAGAACCGTTATATCATATTTTTCTCTACATCTTGTAAAAAATCTCTCCTTTTAACCTTCTCTGCTAATCCCCTACAGTTAAGTGCTCCAATTTGTAATGACATTCAGTTTAAATTTCAGTGTTTTCCATACCCTTTTCCACCTAAATAAACCAAAATTAAATGTGCACATGAAACAGGACAAAAAGACATAAAGTAACAATGTACAACACTGACATGATTTAAAGACAACATAACAGTTTCTACATGAATATTCAATTAAGTAAAGTAAAATATACTCTGTTTGAAATATGGAAATTATACTACCATGACTTCCCATTACAATCCTTAGCACTAGTTCCTCTCTCACTCCCATTCATACCCCACAAAGAAATCAATCCCTTTTATACTAAAGATGATGCTACTTAGTCTGTCTAAAATAAGGATCAGACTATTCTTAAAGCAATAATAAATAGGACCTAAGAATTCTTTTCAACTGTTGTGCACCATAATTGTTACATTTAAGTTGTTTTAAGAGTATATTTCGTCGGTGAGTGTGTGCGTATATATCTCTATCAAACTAATAAATGTTTACAAATCCGAGTCATTTATAAATATTAATTACTTGAACAAATGCTTAAAGGGTGGAAAATGCAACTTACTTTTACATGATGTTTGTTAACCGGATGTTGATATAAACGCGGCCTTCCACGAAGACACCTCACTCTATGAAATAAAGCAATACACATTTTCGCAGGAATTTACTACTTTGTTCTATTAACTGTGTGTTGATGTAAGCGCGGCCTTTCACGAAGACACCCGCCCTGATGAATGAAATGAAGCAATACACGTTCGCAGGGATTTACTACTTTGCCACGGAGTTTTAAGAAGAAAAAGTTATATATGCACATACTTCAATAATAAACGAACACACAAAAACGCTGTTGCGTAACAAATACATATAAACGACATAAATATTTAAATTACATAACTATAATAACTTTAGATTTATTATCAAGTACACATATATTTTTGTCAAGGTTCTTCTAGCTAGTATCTCAGGATGTTTTGGTGTGGAGTTTTAGAAATGGTGACTCTTTAAGGTACACGAGTTTTGTTCGCTTTTTTTTCCGGAGACATTTCTCTTCTAGTTTTCAGCAACTCTCCTCTCAATCGTGCTAGCCCAGGCGGAACATCTGGTACAACACTGTAACCGGAGCCAGGTTCAAGCTTCAGCGCGGCCTGAAGGATGTCATCCCTGTCGATTAAATCTGATAATCTCAAAATTATATTCTGGTTTTTAGGGTCACGGGATGGTAGGCGATGTACAGCGGTAAAAAGCATTGTATTTACCCGCTCCTTCTGCATACCGAGAGTCTTCTCAAGAAACTCCCTGACAAGTTTATTTGTCGTTTTTGTGATCTGTCTCGCATCGGGGCGGCCTTTTATTCCGCGAATAATTAAGTTCCACTTACGTCCCCACATCTCAAGCTTGATTCTCTCATTACGTTCGGCGTCTAATTGTGCTTCTAAGTTGGGTATGAGTTTGTTGTGAAGATCCTGAAATTATGCGTTGAAGAATTCAACCTGGTTTTTGACTACGTCGACTCTTTTTGTTAATTCACCATGTTCAAACTTAATTGCTACAATTTCAGTTTCTATATGATTGTGAAGGCGCTCAAAGCATTTAGCAATATCTTTAAAGTCTTTACACTCGTATTTTGATCTTTCTGTTGACATTTCAGTTGCTTGTTTATGTGTATGTTTATGTTTACAAAATCTCGTGTGGCGGGAAAACAAACACAAAGCCCTTCTGGTCTGGATTTATTTTATCGTAAAGTTCTTATTTAGCTTTCCGAAAGTCAGCAAAAATTCACATAATTGTTCAGTTTAATGTACACTATAGTTGTAATATGTCACGATTTCAAAACCCCATCCTTATTTAGACAGTAGCTAAAGAAAATTAGGATTGAAGTTTACCACCAGCTATACCATCATGGCTATCACCCGGAAGCATCTCCTCTCAATCGTGCTAGCCCAGGCGGAAGATCTGGTACAACACTGTACAGGTTCAAGCTTCAGCTAAAAAATTGCTCTACTTCGCTTCACGACGGGCATCATGCTTGGTGTCAAAACCGCACCTTTGAACCGAACACAGGATTTTCTGACGTAAGATATGACACCCCACATTATTATAATTGATTCGCCGAAATTGTCGATCCCAAGGGCGCAGATCCTTGCGAATCAGCAAGTATACTTCAACAAATCGTAGCGTAAAATGTAAACGTAACGTACGTTTACGACGGTTTTTAAATTCACAAAAATTCGTAGTCATACGTTACGTGTGAAATCACTCTTAAAGATACGTCTGTTCCTGCGAGCTAGTAAATTGTAGCCGCTCTCGTAATTTCTTAAGAGAAACCGTTTTTCGTAAGACATTCGTACTTAGCCTCATAGATTTAGTTGCATGCGACATAGAACGAGAAACAAAAAATTAAAAATGTGTTTTAGAAAAGGAATGATTCCGACAAAAATTAATAACTTTAAACGGCATGAACAAATATTACGTAAATTAAACTTTTTTCTATATGATTTGCGATTGTAGCCCCTAACAACCAATTTAAAATTAGGCAACACAACAATTCATGTAATGACGTTAATTTATTTCTTTTTTAATTAATTTCTCTATCACTTCAGGCAATATATAGTACTTGTATTTCCTTCCAACAGTATAATGCTTATTGAGGTGATGCAATTAAAAAATGTAATATTTGTAAAAACTTTCTCTTTCAACCTCAAAGAAGAAACTGAGCATTGGTGTCACTCTACGTGTGGAGGATTTAAAAATGCTATTTTACTTGTTAAACTGCGATTACTATTATAAAATGTACATGTAACAGTAAAGTTACGATTATCTTATCTTTACACGTGGGTAAATTTACGACTCAATGATAATATACTTACTGACCTTCCGGCGTCTGCTGACAAGAGTACATGTACCGCCATCTCTTCTCCGCTCCACGAATCTTGACAGATCATTAAAGCAAAATTGCTGGTAGTGGTGAAGATATCAGAACAATTCTCCATTGCTCGGATCCTTCCAAGTCGATGCCGGTGTCGTATTAAATTTTGCTACCATGACAATCGAGCTGCTTTTTAATGTTCGGAATACTTATTCGGTAAGACAACGATGTGTTCCGAAAGATCGTTATGAAAATCTGCTATCCAATAATAACGTGTTTGGATAATCGCCCTTCCACCAGTTAGAATATAACACAACCAATGCATAAATACGAAATTTTCATGAGAGGGTTGGGGGTGGGGTACGGTAATATGGATGTGCAGTCCGAAATTTTTACCTTTCCAAAATATATAAAAAGGTTGCTCTTTTCAATGAATAATATATATTTGAGTAGTTGTAAATTATCTCAATATACCAATGTCCTTATTTTCTTCAAAAGCTGAGGTTAACCACGGTGACTTAACAAATAAAAGGCTCCATTAACATCACTTAATTAAATTTAATGTCTTTATGTCGTTAAATAAACCAATAAAACATGCGTCATGCAATGATAACAAATGGGTGTTAATTTGTATAGGAATGCCCACAGATGTAATAATTAGTTGCGATTCTCTGTCATTGTGAAGACAAGTGAGGAAATAAACAATAGAAGTTCTTAAAGACAAGAAGAACAAATATATTTTATTCTTAATATGTCACTTTAGTTTTTATGTATTGGTTTTGTTTTATAAACATTTTGGTAGTAAATGGACTTATTCAACGTGAAGGTACAGTAATAAAATGTAAGAATATTTTATGTTTAATAAAAATTCTATATACGATGTAAGTCACCATCGTATAAATTACGCAGCCTTCTGTTAAATGTGTTAAAACAAAACCTTTTCTTTCTTTAAAGCTTTCAATAACTCATAAAACTTTACATTGTGTGAAAAGATAGATAAAGAATGTATTGCCCCTATGGCGTAACCAACTTTTATAGTTCGTTACAGATAAGCCATGCGTATGTAAATTAAATACTAATGGCGACAAAGGGATGGCGATGTAACTCTAAAACTAGGGATTATTTATGGTCTTCTATCGGTGCCTGTAATCACGAAAGAATAGACAAGGAGTGCCAGTTTTACTACCGCAGGTCGGTGGTTTTCTCTACTCCGGCTTCATTCCCAATAAAAACTGGACGCCATGATATAGCTGAGCTGTAAATGGCGTTAAACACCATTCAAACATACAAACAAATATCAACACTAAGGTTCGCGTTCTGGTGTAAAGTATTATAATATAGTATGGTCGAACCTTATAATTGACAAGGATTTGCCTCTTTATTGTCGGTTTTTTTTACCGGAAACTCCAGCTTCCCCCCTTAACAAACTTGACTCTATGATATAGCTGTACAATTTTTGCAAGTGGCGTTAAACCATATTACAACAACCAAAAACTTATGAAAAAAATGATAGCAAGTCTTTGCTAGTATATTAATCAGGCGCGTAATTATATATTGAAGGGCGGTTACAAAATATCAACAATGCCATAGTAACCACGTCCCCATTTCCCGCTAGATGATAGGATCGTCATATATCAACTGGAAGAAATGAAAATTTACGTATTTAAACATGTGTTACATCGGACTTTTTCAATCCAGATTATTATTTTAATCATCCAAATCCATCTTTACCAGTTAAATGTTGCGATTAAAATGATCTCGAAAAGAAAAGAACAATAATACCTTTAATTTTAAATTTTTTTCCTGCGGTCAAAAGTTGAGCTTTGTTATGGCCCATATAATATTTTTTTCATTATTATTTATCCGATTTTGTTAAAACTGTCCTACCTGGGGTCATACTGTGATGGTCCCCAGTGCTCGAGCTACAGCGCATCTCCGGTATACGCAGTGAAAGGAAGTTGTCAGGTATATAATACGACACGTATTAGCTTTCCTAAAAAGCTAGCCGTCTCTAAGCTTTATTTTTCCTTGTGGACAAAAATATTTTTAATGGCAATATGTATTGTTATTTTTTACATCGCTTCGTTATAAGTGCATAATGTTTAGATAGCCGAATCAGGCAACCGCAAAATATAGGTTGGAGACTGCAATTGAATCATGCACTATACTAATTTAAGCATCTCTAGATGCATCATACGTGGTAAGATAGTTGATGTAAACATTGTCAGTAAGCAGGAAAAGAATTAAAATTTGTCTCCTAACCGTAGTTTTTTACCCATAAAATACAAATCAGAGGCAGTATCCAAGAATGCATTGCTAGTTCCTAGATACATCATATTCACCAATATAGTTGATGTAGACCTGTTCGCGAAAATGTTACGCTTCGGAAATTTCCGGCAATTTCTGTGTTTCTCCGTTTAAGTTTTATGATACACATTTTATGATAAACATATACAAATCAATCCCACTTTCCTTTTTAAAAAGTTTTATTCCAATCTGATTATAATCATATTTTCACTTGGTTCCCCCTTTTTGCTATTGAAAATAGGAAAAGGGGGAGCCAAGTGAAGATATAATTTTAATTAGATTGATTTGATTCCTTTTATCTTGCATATTTTTTTTCCCTTTTTTATTCATCGTAATCGATTCGTGATTCCTCGGCTTTTTCTCGAGTGGCACGAACGGCGGTCTGCCCATATGATTGCTACCGCCCCGTAAACATGCGGGGTTTTCATCCCTAACTAAGCTCCCGATTTAGCAAACCGTGGTGGGTAAAGTGTTTGCGGGGTACTATGTTCCTTGCGCGATAAAGACCCCTTTTGTAGGTTCTTTGCACCCGCTATATTATGCTTAAATCTGCGCGCCTACCAATCATACTATATCAGTGGAAGTCAAAATTCTGTTTCCGGTTGTCCATCTCTTTCCCATTATTTATTGATCATCAATCAACCAATAAATCAATAAGTCCATCAATCAATAAAATATTTTTAAAACTTGTCATGTTATATATTATATTATAAATTATTTTTTAAATTTATTTTTCTTAATTACCTACATATTAAACCATTGCTGTGACAGTCTTAAAAACATTTTTCACTTTTTCTATTTTTCTTTACCTATAATTATCAAAAGTGTGACAATCTGGAAGACACCCTACTGAAATGTATAGTCTGAACAAAGACAAAAATTAGTACATTCGGAACGTAACTTTGTACGGTTGTCCAATTAAAATACAATGCTTTATAGTTGTTAAAAGGAAGCCCAACTAAACAATGGTATTTGTTAAACAAAGAAATTCAATCAACTTATGATTTTTTTCAATCTAATTAGAATTCGTCCTCTCGTGGCTTCTGTACTTATTTGCGACGTGATATATACCAACGCTGAATTAGCAAAACTGGAGCGATAAGGGATCGAATTTTAAATAAACTGATTTTTTTGCTAATAGAGCGGCTTGGATCATAATCTTGACCTCTATTGTGACTAAAATGTAGCAATGTTTGTAATATTAACAATGTTTAGTTGTTTGAGTATTTTAGTTGTAAAGAGGGTGTTAACAGACCCCATGTTCAATTGTAGACGAACTACCTTAACCTGCACTCGTCCACCAAAGCCACATCCAAGACGCAAACAAATAGTCTTTGAAAATTAACTTTTATGCTCAGACTATTGGACTGCTACGATCTGTAGTGGATAAATTTATTTGCTGAAAGTTTGATCTGGGCTAAGTATAAGAAAATGCACAGTGCGTTTAGTGTTTTACATTTTCGCTATGTTTGATATAAAAATAAAATATATTTGGGTATCAATATTTTGGAGCTTTGAAATACTGCTTCGATCTCACTGGCCAATTCTGAAGCATCATGTCCGACAACAATTTGTCTCGAAACTTTAAAAATGAAATATTTCTTACTTTTCCACTGCTTTTTTGGAAAAATAAGAAACGAAACAGCAAAAAATTAAACTGCCATTTGTTCTGAGAACAAATGAGAAGGTCTTTCCCAATGTTCCTCTAAAGTGAGAAAATTTATGTGATGCTTTGGGATTTGTGTGTCTTGCTAAGCACAAAATGTCACTTCCAGTCATAAAAATGAGTTATATGAGTATAGAAAGTGGTCCCGAGCAAATATATGGGTTGTTAAGGACTTTCATTCGGTTGCTACGGACAAAATGGCACTTCCGGTCATGATATGACATATTTCAGTACAGTACATCATTCTGATTCTAAAAATATATGGTTGCTAAGGACTTTTTATAACAGTCACCTTGTTGCTATGGTATGACCTTGACCTATGACATTTGACCTTGAAGCTCTTTTCATACTGATCACTTTAAACCTATATGTTTACTATATTATCTCTAACCGTTTTCAAGTTTTAACCGAAAAAAACCGATTAACCGAAACGCATCAAGGGCAGTAACTCGAAAATGGTTCATCGCACAGCTTTCGGTCAAATGTACCAAATGAAGGTCTCGATAAGAGGACTATTTTTCCCATTTATTGTCTGCTTCTATCTTTTATGGTTTGTGAGATATAGTGCTAACAAGACCTATGGTGACCTTTGACCTTGACTTTTGACCTTTGACCCTGACATTTTTAAATGTAACATATGTCACTTAGGATCAATGGTGGTAGTCCCAAGTCTCTAGGACTTACGGTTTTTGAGAAAAAAATTTTGACGCGTTGCGACATTTTTCAGGTCAAAAACGCGTAAACAGGAAGTCGATTGGAAAAAAAATTTGCATGACAAATCATCGCCATAGGCCCAGCGACATTTTGTGCACTTCAGATTTTAAGAATCGGTTACGGTTTCTGAGTTTATCTGCTAACAAGGGGTTTCGTGTTGGGGCAGATAACTCTGTTACTAAAAATAGATCGGTCTAAAAGCATGAGCCATGTCATCTCCGGATATGACCGATTAATGGTACCAAGTATCGGAATGATATGACACTTTTTGGCAAACCTCCGCGGAAGAAGAAAAATAATAATAATTAAACTGCCATTTGTTCTGAGAACAAATGAGAAGGTCTTTCCCACCGTTTCTCTAAAGTAAGAAAAGTTAGGTGATGCTATGGGATTTTGTGTCTTGCTATAGCACAAAATGTCACTTCCAGTTATAAAAATGAATAATTTGAGTAAAGAAAGTGGTCCCGAGCCACAAAAATATATGGTTGTTAAGGACTTTCATTCGGTTGCTAGGGACAAAAAGGCCACTTCCGGTCATGAAATGACATATTTCAGTAAAGTACATCATTCTGATACTAAAAATATATGGTTGCTAAGGACTTTTTATAACGGTTACCTTGTTGCTAGGGTATGACCTTGACCTATGACCTTTGACCTTTGGCTCAAATTGAAGCTCTTTTCCTACTGATCATGTTAAACCTATATGTTTACTATATTATCTCTAACTGTTTTCAAGTTTTAACCAAAAAACCGATTAACGGAAACGCGTCAAGGGCAGTAACTCAGAAATGGTCCATCGCACAGCTTTCGGTCAATGTACCAAATGAAGGTCTCAATAAGTGGAGTATTTTTCCCATTTATTGTCTGCTTCTATCTTTTATGGTTTGTGAGATATAGTGCTAACAAGACCTATGGTGACCTTTGACCTTGACTTTTGACCTTTGACCTTGACATTTTTAAATGTAACATATGAGCCGTCTCATGAGAAAAGGTACAAAAACTCATTTTTTACCGAAATTCAGATTTTTACATTTTATTATAGCTTAAGTCCTGCTGATTTATATACGCTTTTCCGTTTGTTGGTATCTTTATTAATAAGGAAAAAATTCACATTTGAAAAAAGGGCAGATAAATACAAAAAACGTCAAAAAATAACGTTTGACGTCGAAAAGTTTTCGCGAATACATACCTCGTCCACAAACTCTGAAACACAAAGTTGGTCTTTGAAGGTCTTTTTAATTTGAGGAATTACTTACAACATATTATAAAAAAGTGTTTACTTGACACGGAAATAGTCATTTTGATCGTTGTAAAGTTTTGATTTAATCGTTCTGAATTGTCGATTCGATGTTCTAAATTAAATTAATTTTCAATTATTATTGTTTGGCAATAAAACAATTAAAATTGGTTACCTTTTCTTTTGTTTTTTTGCAACACAAGCTGATGTACTGAATTCAAAGAGTAAAATGCAAGCCGGATCACATAGATCAATAGAACGAATAATCGTACCCTCGCGTTATTTGTTTTTTTTTGGGGGGTTTTTTTTGGCGAGGGTACAAATTTAGTCCCATTAATCGTAATGTAGCGGAGCGGGAGTGAATCTGTACCGGCACTTTCATGTCAAAAAGAAGTTGCATATGTAATCCGCCGTGGTCAATCTTGATATATTTCAACAGTGTCACCATCGATCATTATTGATACGTGATGATAGTTATTGATGTTTTTAACAAGTGTGGACTGTGAGCACGCTCACAAAGGGATACCCCCGCATCGCTTTCAAGTCCAATTATCTCTCCTTAATGATATCCGAGGTCAATAAAAATCATTCATGCACATCTACGTATAATGTACTTCCTTTATGCTAAGTTTCATTAAATTTCATCAAGAGGTTTAGGAGAAGTTGCGCTTACAAGGGATGTGGACAGACAGACAGACAGACAGACAGACAGGGTGATTCCTATATAACCCCCAAACAAGTTTGCGGGAGGGGGTATAATAACCCACTGTGCGTTGTGTATTAATTGACATTTGTGTCTCTATTTAATTACGTTTACTACACGAAAAACATTGAAAAACCCGAAACTGAATGGTGTGTTGCATCTTGGGGAAACTATATGTAAATAACTGGATTCTTACTACGGATTGGTTGTTACAGTATGCAAATTAGCACGATTTTACTAAACTTAGGTCACATTATCCGTGCATAGAAAAATGATCAACATAGCATATTCCACATGCATTTTCAAAGACGAAAAAGGAAATTTCTTCAATAAAGATCGTTTCCCGTTATTTTCGCAATGTCTGAGCTTTAACAACGTAAAGAAGATGAATATTATGTTCGAATTTTGTATAAATAGACCGAAGGTAGAATTTATTATTTGCTACATTACAAGCAATAGGTCTGAATTCTGCCGTTAATCCGACAAATCACAAAACTAACTTCGGATTATAACGTCAGTAAAATTCGGCCTAATAGATCAAGAAATCAATTATAATGAAATATCGTCAAAAACAACTCAAATACAATAAAATGAATAATAACATAAAGTTATCTTTTAAAAAGCAGATCGAAAGTCGCATTAA
This sequence comes from Limnoperna fortunei, assembly GCA_944474755.1. NCBI lineage: Eukaryota > Metazoa > Mollusca > Bivalvia > Mytilida > Modiolidae > Limnoperna > Limnoperna fortunei. Next base: position 59,480,947 of record OX104124.1, read on the forward strand.
AAGAATGTGTTAATGGTGTATTCGAATAAAAATAAGCTTCGTGCTTTTTAGGATATACATATGGAATATTGAAAATTTCGTTTTTGATGCAGGCTTTATCACGGCAAGTATCAGATAAGCGAGCAGGGCAAGCCTGATACATTATGCTATTACAAAGTCTGTTTAAAATACAAAATGGCTCTATATATTCGTTACATAAGCTTCTGACCTGATAAATCCCAGTTTGTTGTTATTGACTGTATCGGTAATTTATGACCCAATAAATTCGCTGATGCATTTATCAGCGGTAACAGACAAAAGGGAAAATGACATTATACAAATTATCGATAACTGTTAAATTACTACCTGATTTTGACTTTTTTGAGCCATTATTTTTTTCTTCGCACCGTATAGAGAGTGCATGATCTAACTTTGATATAACATGTACATTTGACCCATCTTTTCTTTACCTAAAGATGTCAAACAACATTTAAATACTGGCCACATATAACATGGTAACATGTTAAAATGAGTATGGATGTAAATACATACATATAGTTGCTACATGTATGTGTATGCGATCATCACCACCCTTGATCTTCCCTGAACCCAAGCCCTCAAGCATATAATAAATACTTTACAGTCTTGTAGTTTCTACGAGTATTTTTTATACATACTAGTAATACAATACGCACGTGAATGTATACACGTTTATAATTATATCCTACATACTGTAAATACATGCGTTTTTGATTTGATGAATTTAAAATAGTTTCGGATGAAGAAAGAAATATCGGAGGGTCTTCATCGCGTCCTCGTGGAGCCGCAGTTTGGGGTAGTCCGAATTTATTTGCATAGTCTATTAAAAATATTTGTTTTGGTGTAACACTGGCATTTCCATGTTCACGAGGAACAGAACCATTTTCATCCATATGCATTTTTAAATTTCGAAAATAATTGTCAACAATGTCCAAACAAAGTTTAAAACATTCGCTGCATACTGAAGGGCTTTTAAAAGTACTACTACTCTACTCAGAGAATCCTCTGCCGTTTAACGCTTTTTGGAGTGGGTCGACACAAGATTCTCGGACTACTTCTCTTTCTTTTACTTTCCGTTTTATCCAAATATTTATTATTTACGTACGATAAGCTTCCATAAAATACATGTAACGTTCCAATTTGGTCATTTCCCGAACTAGAGAAAAAAATCTTGTATTTCCTTTCAATTAAGTGATTCAAGCATCCATGGGGCTTACTTGAACAGTAACCCATAGTAAAAGCCACTTCTACATTATTTAAATCATTGTCAAAAATAAGAGCAATATTACTGTTACTTTGAATAGACCTATTATGAGATTCAGTATTTAATTCAGATGAAAGCAGACGCAGTTTTTCCGTAGTGTGAATTGTTTCATTCATTTGATCATTTTGATCTTCGGAGAAACTCTCATTCCGATTTTTATAATTATTTTCTCGAACGGGTACTTGTTTTCCAAAATGTTTATGACACAGCTTGTTAATTTCCCGTTATAATATTTAAACACCATACGCGTGAAATGCCACAAGAACAGATAGTTAACAAAGCAGCAACAAAGTTTTCATCCGGTTCTGAATCCGTGTTCGCTCAATCATCGATGATGGAGCGAACGCGTACTCAGAACCCCTGACTTGGGTGGATCCAAAGTTTTATAAACAGCGTAAATAAGTAAACAATTTCACTGAAATGCAACTCATTGAAATGATGTACTCCAAATAATTTGACTTAATTTCATAATCAATGTTTATGACTTCTTACTTTATTTTATTTTATCATTTTTACTGATTTTTTTGTTTTGGGGGGGGGGGGGGATGTAAAACAAAATTTTGGCTTACAAGGCAAACAAAAAAAGAACATTAAAAAATCAGATAGTTTAGGTGTTGTCGATAAATGCCCAAGTCAATTATAATAAGTATTGTGTGTGTGTGCACGAGAAATAAAGAAAGTTTCCGTCCAAGAACAAATTTCGTGGTTGCAAAACTATGGATCTATTATAGGAATCGATGTCATAATCTTGAAGCTACAATAATGTAGCTCCTTTTTAAATTTTTTTTCTTTATGAACGAAAAAATGGAGCTACATTATTGTTGCTAATAATCTTGTAGAATAAATGTCCGCGAGTACGTACAACACCCACAATTATGTTGGCAGTGAAAATTTCCAAAGTGTACTCATTAACAAAGGTATGGGGTAGTTATTGTTTATTTTTGCGTTACACTCTTTCACTCACTTAGTTCGTGACAATTTATTTTCGTTTTCTAGCCACATTTCGCCCGAAATAATATGGGTTCAAATTCCTGTATGTGTGCGAGAAAAATAATTTTTCAAAAGATTGGTAACGCGTTTAAAGACTTATTCTTTAATTATTCTATAATTGTTTTGTTAAAATAAATGTCATAAACTGCAAATAGCATATCCGATAATAAAAAAAGCAATTTGATCTTTTATTGATTCGAGATATTTTTTAGAAATATTGTACATGAAGGGTCAAGTGAGTGATTCCGTAAATAGTACTTTCACTTTCATTTGAGCCCGGATACAACCACATAGTACAAGGATGATAATATAAACATTTCACTCTGTAAATATTCGTCAAATAAATGACAAATTTAAGAAAATAACAGGCTTGCATCTGGAAATCATTCAATTCTTCAAAGGGGTTTCCAGTAACTGACGTACTGATTATTGACCCGTGGTAAACTCTTTTGTATGGAATTAAAAATGTCGTAAGTTTTTTTTAATATTGCACAATAATAAATCCATATTCAAATAATATTTTTCCCAAAATTTGTAAAGTTTTGGCAACCCATTGTCAAGTTTTTCACGAAGATACCGTCGTCTGCAAAAAACAACTCGTAACTGAATAACGCTAAAATCATATCGTTCATTCCGAGGCCGTTTTCTCGATAACAACGTCACGAAGTGTTTGTACCTTTTCTCATGAGACGGCTCATATGTCACTTAGGATCAATGGTGGTGGTCCCAAGTCTCTAGGACTTACGGTTTCTGAGAAAAAATTTTTGACGCGTTGCGACATTTTTCAGGTCAAAACACGTAAACAGGAAGTCGATTGGAAAAAAAATTTTGCATGACAAATCATCGCTATAGGTGCAGCGACATTTTTTACACTTCAGATTTTGAGAATCGGTTACGGTTTCTGAGTTTATCTGCTAACAAGGGTTTACGGTGTTGGGGCAGATAACTCTGTTACTAAAAATAGATCGGTTTCACAGGGTGAACTGAGTCATCTGCCAGTATGACCGATTAATGGTACCAAGTATCAAAATGATATGTCACGACACTTTTTAGCAACTGATGGCGGAAAAGAAAAGAAAAAAAATAATAATCATAAGAAAGGTAAGAAGGTCTTCCCACTGTAGTGGGAAAGACCTTAATAATAATAATCATAAGAAAGACAAGAAGGTCTTTCCACTGTAGTGGGAAAGACCTTAATTAGAAAAGTGAGAAAAAATTTGGAGAGCTAGCGTCACATTGGAAAAAGTAAACCTTAACAATAACAATAATGATAATATTCACATTCATATTCTTGATCTAGTTCTAAAAATGTATGTCGTAAAATATAGCTAGAATACACATCTTCATTGTAAATGTACATATTTATATCAAACCCTTCTACCAATGAAGTGTGTTTCTAATCAAACTACATGTACATTTTCTACAATTAAATGTCTCCGATTAAGAATGGTATTAAAAATGTAGTTGATTTCCACTTAAAATTTATCCTTAACAATAATTGTTTCTAAGTATATATGAAAAAAATGAATCATTTATGATTACTTTAATTTGACAATTTTAATGTTAGATCAATTGTTGCTCTATTCAAATTAAAACGGTAGGTAGACAGATTAACTTGGACATATATTAATATGATTATATATTGAACACTAAGCCAAATGTAACTTATTTAAATCTATTAATGAAGGCAAAATATCCTATAGAGGTAGCTTCACTAGATGTTTAAGAAATTATCTACATGTTTATATAGCAGTAAACCAATAAAATTGACATTAATAGTTTCAGTGTGCAACGGCCTAAAAGTAATTAATGCAGAAAACATTCAGATAAAATCTGGACCCTCTTCAAGATATTGTATATGACCACCTTATTTCTTCACTGTTAGATAATTTACTAGAATTATGAGTCGTCAGAGATTTACCTAGAGTAAAGAGAAATCTTGAATTTCTAGTAGATAGAATTCGTCACGTTAAGAAATTAGAGTAAAGTACCATGATATTTCATATGTTAAACCAAGCAATTCATATGGACTTACTTCTCTGTTATTTGTCTTATTATTGCCATTATTGTATATTTGTGTTTGCTATAGCATGTGTTTTGTTTTCGCAATAAACCATTCATTCATTCATTCATATTACATCAAAGTGATACAGAGTAGAATTACTAAAAGTAAACAACATGAATTAAGCTCCATACCATCTGAAAAAAGGCGGGGGGGGGGGCGGGGAGGGGGGGGGCTTGGCAAGGAAACAAGAGAAACAATTGTCGCAAACAAAGTGAGTGCTGTGTTCTTGTTTTTGGCCATATTTTATATTTCGCTCCTTTTTATATGGGGTAAAATTCCTGTGAATAGATTTCACCGACAAGCTATTTAGGCTGTAATGTGCATCTGATGTATTTCGGCCACTCTTGACAGTCGGCGAACGAAAAACTGACTTGTAAAAGTTATGTAAGCTTAAATTCCGTTGTCCCTCTTACAAAGTTGTTTTAAGTGCTAGTTAAAAGCAATTCGAAGAAAAGATAGAGATAGTTTGAAAACAAACATTTCATAAACATGTGTATTCATTTCGGCACATAATTTATCAGCATTTTCTGAAAAATATATTGTATAGGTTCTAATTAATTTATAGTTTGCCCCAATCTTAACTTAACAATAGATAACTTTTGATCGTTTTAGTATCATTCCCCCTTTTCTTCGAATCATTTAAAAAATATGGCATATATGCGATCATCATATTGGATGCAGGATCGGAATTTCGGATATTTTTTAGATCCGCCGCGAACCTTAAATGTTAATATCAAATTCAAGTTCAAATTATTTTATTGGATAAAGCATTGTCAAATTTACAATATTGCGTAATCTAAAACATAACACATAGTACATTTATCGACATAAAAGTATACTGGTATGTATTAAATAATTATAATGAAATAATCAATTGTGAAAATATATAATGTTTCTGTATAGTATGACAATGTACAGTAAATTGCCTTTTGCTATTCAATATGATGAGAATTATTTTTGAGTAAATATTGATTGATTGATGTTTAACGTCCAGCAAGCAATATTTCATCTATATTCAGGACGTGAACCATTTTATTAATTGATAAGGTTAGCAATTAGAAAGAAAAAGAGACAATCCTGTCGAAATATAGTAAAACTGTAATCTCACACAATAGTATGAGGGTATATACCCTTAAAAAATAACGTGATTAAAATAATAAAATATAAAATAACAGCACAGTTACGATATAAGATTATATTTTATTATACAAATTAATTTCTTTTAAGAATTGTAGAGTTTTGTCGCCAGCGACAGTTGTAAACAAATTATAGTAAGAATCTACAGTATAAAAACGTTCCCGAATGTGGGCCACGTCAACACAGTCCATCAAGACATGCTTGACTGTATACGGGCTATCGCATGGCACACACTCGGGTCATGGTTTACCATTTAAAATATAATTGTGTGTCGTCCTGGTATGACCAAGACGACAAATAGTTAAAAATTCTTGATCTCTACGACTTCAATATGATTTACAATTATTTTCAAGCAGAAGTGGTTGGATCTCATGAAGTTTATTATGGACTTCTAGATCCCAGCCACTCTGCCATGTATTAAAAGTATATTTTAAAATAAAGGATTTAATATCAGTTACAATTAATGATATCATTATTTAAGGCATTCTTAGCTTCCCTGTCGACGACTGTGTTTCCGTGTATTCAAACATGACTTGCAATTTCATTCTAAATTTATACCAGAGTTGTTCAAATGAGGTTTTATTCTGATAACAAAAGGTTGACTTTTATTTGGATGTTTTTTCAAAAAAATTTTCCTAAAAGAGGTTTGAAAACACAGTCGTGGGCCGGGTTGCCAGGATACGCCTTCAATTTGGTTGCATATTGCAAAGCGAGCTTAAACGCATCTACTTTTTCTAAAGATGTAAATCTCTTAGTGTATAAGATTCTTTTAAATATTATACAATTATAGTCTTTTGTAGAGGTCGATATTAGTTTTAATAGACTCAAATATTAATATTGACCAATGCCAAATATTTAAGTTTTGAGTGTATTAAAACTTATCGACTGATACAAAAGACTTTAATTGTTTTATTACATAATAATCAGAGAGAGGGTTTATTTGTTGTCTCATTGCAATAAAATCAATATTTTTGGTATGAAATTTATGTAATTGAATTGATATAATGTTGTCTCATTAACATATTTACCGTTATAGTCTCTACTGTTTAATGTTAAAAGTAAAAAAAGTAGTCTTTAGTTTATCATAATTATAACAAAAAAATATAAAATAAAAAAATAATAACAACAAAACTCAAAAATAAAACCACCTGACAGCAATGTGATAGAAAAAGGTAGTCAATATAGATTTTAATCAAACAATATCAGAATAAAGACACATGACAACAACATGATCAAAAAACGTAGTCAATATTAGTTTTAATCAAACAATATCAGAGTAAACAGTGGGGAGTTTTGCTGGTCTTGACCAATAGAAATCATTTTAAAAATTCATTATGTAATAAAAACAGATATTCTTTAGTTCTTGCGTTGTATTTGGGTTAAGGAGACGATTGATATTCTCCATAGGAGTCTCATTTATATCTTAAATATTAAATCTTAAATATTAAATACATGTACATTTAAAAACTAATCTCTAATTTTGTTATACAAGGGACAATCAATTAAAAAAATGAGGGTCATCTTCGACGTCGTCATATCTGCCTGCTTCAATAGCTCAGAAGTGTGCACTTTGTCTAAGTTTTGTCAAATATTATCTAAGATATTTATTAATATAAACTTAAGATACTGTTGAAGTTTAAAATTTTGCATAATTTTGCTATAGAATCTCAGTTTTCTTGAGTCACTATTTTTTATGTGATTTAAATGATTCATAAGTCTATTTTAATAGTAAGTTTTGTTTATCTTTCTCGCTTTCTCGAATTGTAAATGAGAAAGTACTAGCGTATTCAGATTAGATAATGTTTAAATCTTCTACAGATTTCCTCCAAGATGGAGAATTTTTAGTTTTTTATCTTCTTCAAAAGCTGATCTTAGTAAATCGTATGATTCTATCACCCTTAAGTCTTTAACAGTATTCAAACATGTTTATAAACCTTAAAACATAAAATAGAAAATTGTGTTAGCTCTGTTTGAATTGCATGGTTGGAGGCTTTGCTATGCAGTCCTAGGATTTGGTTCATGGTCAAGGGGCCTCCACTATTGATCATGTTGCAATGTCAAAACTAAAGTTGCGGGTTAGAGTCTCACTGCGCCAAGGAGTACTCGACTCCTATCTTAATTTATCAGGACTGCCAGGATTCCTACCGAAGGTCGAGGTTTTACTCCGGGTACTCCGCTTCCTCCCATAATAAAAAACTGGACGCCCTGATATAGCTGTTAAATTGGCGAAAGTGCAAGCGTTAAACACCATTCAAACAAACAAACATAAACGATGTCATGTCATTGCTTTATTTTTGTCTACCGTGTATCATTAGATTAATATTGTATACCATACATCTAAGGTAACTGTATTTAGAAATTTTATTGTTCTTGCAAACTGTATATGTTCATGAACATAAAAAATCGAGGGTATCTCCTCTGATTGGTATGTGTGTAGTGTTCACATTAGTTTTGAAATCTAATGTAGTTAATCAGAAATAAATGGTGGTAATAACAAAATGCCGAACAAAAGAAACTAAAAAAAGACAATCCACAAATCAAACAATTTCCGAAAAAGGGGCAACATATTTTCCTAAGTCAGGTTTCAGCTCTGCCACACCAGGAATTGAGATCCGCCAATATTAATTGATTTTTAACCTCTATACATATGATTTAATAAAACAAACTAATAGATCAATTTCACATGTTAATTAGTATGTCATTCTTATTGAATACACGGATAAAGGTTAACTAAATTGATTTAAACTATAAACATAGATAATCGTTTTCATGTTTATTTCGAAATTATCGAAGTGTGTATCGTTTGTATATACGGAATAAACAAATCTTTTAACCGAATTACTTTTCATATTAAAAAATTATCGCATTTAAACATAAAAATATACCATATACATGAAGCAATTTTACCAATTAGATATAAAAAATGAATATAAATGAAATCATTTATTTTTTGCAACCAATATCATGTCATATTCAAATTGAAATTTCGCTTATAGTTAAAAATAAGTGTGCATGTAATATTAAATGGCGTCTTATTATTAACCAATGAAAATGCTTATATAAGAGGTCCAGACCTGGTGTTATATTTGAAGTGAAGCTTAGTCTTTTTTAACCTGGTGCAATATTTTTCATTGACGCAAGCTTCACTTCAAATATAACACCAGGTCAGGACCTCTAATATAACCATTTTCATTGGTTAATAATATGACGCCATTTAATAATACATGCACATGACAATCATTTTTTAAACATGTGGATACCTTTTCTTTATAAAATTTAAATATAAATTACATTTTAACGTTACGTTTGAATTCTGAAATCCTAATGTAAACTTAGTTGAAAAAATGTAAGCATTGAACGTCATAAAGAGAATGACGTCATAATACGTTCGGTCTACTTGAACTTATCTATAATACTATATGGTTAGTCTAGAGAATACCCGAACGTCAAATTTCAACGCTATCACCGTTGAAATCCAATGCTCCTGACCTGACGTTATATCCGAAGGCCGCTTATGCTAATGAGGATATCATCGTCAGGGTACCAGAATAAGTCTTTTTCCGTGACGTTTCATGGTATTCGAAGGAATAGCTAGACTTTTCCCGCCTTAACTGCAGACGACATTACCCGAAGAATTTCGAATAGACAACAATCGAGTGTTCCTAACGTACACTTCCGTTCTAATTTAGGTCAAATTTTACTATAAAAACAATCACCATATCAAAATGAAAAAAAACACATTTTAAATTGACGCTGAATATCTCTACGAAATAACTGTTGATTTCCAAAAGTACTTTACAGAGATATAAGGTTTCTTATTTTTATGGGTCATTTTTCTGATTCCTCTTTTTTACAATGTAAAGATGTAAGGTAGCTGATTTTTCATGGGTTATATTTTTACACATGTTCAAGGATAACAGTTTTTTACATCTATTATACATTACAGATATAAGGTATCTCATTTTCATGGGTCATATTTCTTATTCCTCTTTTTTTGCAATGTATAGATGTAAGGTAGCTAATTTTTCGGGGTAATAGTTTTATTTATCTTAAATATAATCTACAGGGAATCTTGCTTTTTCAAGGATTATAGTTCTTATTCCTCTATCATACAATACAGAAATTTCAGGTATCCTATTTCCAGGGGTCATATTTCTGATTCCTATGTTGTACAATGTATAGATGTAAGGTAGCTGATTTTTCATGGGTAATAGTTTTATTTATCTTTAATATAATCTACAGGGAAGCTTGCTCTTTCAAGGATTATAGTCTTATTCGTCTTTTATACAATACAGAAATTTCAGGTATCTTATTTTCATGAGTCATAGTTCTGATTTATGCTGTACAATGTATAGATGTAAGGTAGCTGATTTTTAATGGGTAAAAGTTTTATACACATTAAATATATTCTATAGGGTAAGGTTGCTTTAATTAAAGAATTATAGTTTTAACTCCTCCATCATACAATACAGAGAAATAAAGTATCTTATTTTCATGTGTCATCTATATGATTCTTATATTGTACTATGTAATGATGTATGGTAGCTGACTTTTCATGGGTAATAGTTTTGTACATGTTTAGGGTAAGGTTACTTTGTATTCAAGATTATAGTTCTTATCCTTTATCATACAATACAGAGATATAAGGTTTCTTATTTTTATGGGTCAGTTTTCTGATTCCTCTTTTTTACAATGTAAAGATGTAAGGTAGCTGATTTTTCATGGGTTATAGTTTTATACATGTATAAAAAATCTACAGGGTACGGTGCTTTTTTCAAGGATAACAGTTTTTTACCTCTATTATACATTACAGATATAAGGTATCTTATTTTCATGGGTCATATTTCTTATTCCTCTTTTTTTGCAATGTATAGATGTAAGGTAGCTAATTTTTTCGGGGTAATAGTTTTATTTATCTTAAATATAATCTACAGGGAATCTTGCTTTTTCAAGGATTATAGTTCTTATTCCTCTATCAAACAATACAGAAATTTCAGGTATCTTATTTTCAGGAGTCATATTTCTGATTCCTATGTTGTACAATGTATAGATGTAAGGTAGCTGATTTTTCATGCGTAAAAGTTTTATACACCTTAAATATATTCTATAGGGTAAGGTTGCTTTTATTAAAGAATTATAGTTTTAACTCCTCCATCATACAATACAGAGAAATAAAGTATCTTATTTTCATGTGTAATCTATATGATGCTTATATTGTACTATGTAATGATGTATGGTAGCTGACTTTTCATGGGTAATAGTTTTGTACATGTTTAGGGTAATGTTACTTTGTATTCAAGATTATAGTTCTTATCCTTTATCATACAATACAGAGATATAAGGTTTCTTATTTTTATGGGTCAGTTTTCTGATTCCTCTTTTTTACAATGTAAAGATGTAAGGTAGCTGATTTTTCATGGGTTATAGTTTTATACATGTCTAAAAAATCTACAGGGTACGGTGCTTTTTTCAAGGATAACAGTTTTTTACATCTATTATACATTACAGATATAAGGTATCTTATTTTCATGGGTCATATTTCTTATTCCTCTTTTTTGCAATGTATAGATGTAAGGTAGCTAATTTTTCGGGGTAATAGTTTTATTTATCTTAAATATAATCTACAGGGAATCTTGCTTTTTCAAGGATTATAGTTCTTATTCCTCTATCATACAATACAGAAATTTCAGGTATCTTATTTTCAGGGGACATATTTCTGATTCCTATGTTGTACAATGTATAGATGTAAGGTAGCGGATTTTTCATGCGTAAAAGTTTTATACACCTTAAATATATTCTATAGGGTAAGGTTGCTTTTATTAAAGAATTATAGTTTTTACTCCTCCATTATACAATACAGAGAAATAAAGTATCTTATTTTCATGTGTAATCTATATGATGCTTATATAGTGTACTATGTATAGATGTATTGTAGCTGATTTTTCATGGGTAATAGTTTTGTACGTGTTTAATGTAATCTACAGGGTAAGGTTACTTTTTTCAAAGATAATAGTTTTATACCTCTATCATACAATACAGAGATATTAGGTATCGTATTGTCATGAGTCATCTTTCTGATTACTCTTTTTTGCAATGTATAGATGTAAGGTAGCTGATTTTCTGTGGTAATAGTTTTATACATGTTTAATATAATCTACAGGGTAAGGTTGGTTTTTTTCAATGAGTATAGTTCCCCAGCATACAATACAGAGATATAAAGTACTTCAAGGGTCATCTTTCTGATTCCTCTTTTTTTACACTGTATAGATAAGGTAGCTGATATTTCATAGATAATAGTTTTATACATCTTTATTATATAATCTACAGGGCATGCTTACTTTTTTCAACGATTATAGTTCTTATTCCTCCCTCATACAATACGGAGATATAAGATATCTTATTTTCATGGGACATACTTCTGATTCCTGTTATACAATATTTAGATGTAAAGTAGCTGATTTTTCATGGGTAATAATTTTATTTATTTTAATATAATCTACAGGGTAGCTTGCTTTTTTTCAGGATTATAGTTCTTATTCCTCTATCATACAATACAGAAATTTCATGTATCTTATTCTTATAAATCATATTTCAGATTCCTATGTTATGCAGTGTATAGATGTAAGGTAGAATATTTTTCATGAGTAATTTAATATAATCTACAGGGAAGCTTGCTTTTTCAAGGATTATAGTTCTTTTTCCTCTATCATACAATACAGAAATTTCAGGTTTCTTTTTTTCATGGGTCATATTTCTGATTCCTATGTTGTGCAATGTATAAATGTAAGGTAGCTGATTTTTCATGGGTAATAGTTTTATACCTGTTTAATATAATCTACAGGGTAAGGTTGCTTTTTTCAAGGAGTATAGTTCTTGTTCCCCCATCATACAGTACATGATATGGGGTTTCTTATTTTTTGGGTCATCTATCTGATTCCTCTTTTTTTACAATGTATAGATGTAAGGTACATTTGTAGCTGATCTTTCATGGGTAATAGTTTTATACATCTTGATAATATAATCTAAAGGCTTTTTTTCAGGATTATAGTTCTTATTCCTCTATCATACAATACAGAAAGTTCAGGTATGTTATTTTCGTGGGTCATATTTCTGATTCATATGCTGTACAATGTATAGATGCAATGTAGCTGATTTTTCATGGGTTATAGTTTTAGACATGTTTAATATAATTTGCATGGGTCATATTTCATTTTTTCATGGCTAATCGTTTTAATCTTTAAAAAAATCTACAGGGTAAGGTTGCTTTTATTCAATGAATATATTTTTTTTTCATCTATCATACAACACAGAGATATAAAGTATCTTTTTTCATAGGACGTCTTTCTGAGTCCACTTTTTAGTAATGATTAGATGTAAGGTAGCTGATTTTTTATGGATTATAGTTTTATAGATGTTTATTAAAATCTACAGGGTAAGGTTGCTTTTATTCGAGGACTATATTTCTTATTAACCCATCATGCAATACATAGTTGTAATGTATCTTATTTAAATGGGTCATATTTCTGATATTTGTTATACATAAATATACCGGTATATTGTTAGGTAAATTATAGCAACAACGTTACAATAAATATGACAGTGAAGTAATAGGTGAAAGTAAAATGTAGCAAAAGTAAGAAAAGAGAATGAAAGCAGAACTATGGAATAAATAAATAAACTAATGAAATGATCAATCTATTACTTTCACCTTTTACTTCACCTTCTTGAGGGTAACAATCAAATTTGTAAACCCGAACCTGACGGAAACAACTTCAACGAATGTTACTTTAAAAATATGAATGTTTTACTTTCTATAAGAGATGGTCGTACTTGTTTATTATATTGTACGCCAAAACTACACATGTACATGTACATGTTATTTTAATGAAATTTGTGTTGTTGTCATCTAAATTCTTCATTATTGACCTGTTTAATTTTTTTTCATTTTAAAGGTTATTTACTGGGGAACAATAGAGTTGTTTCCCGTTTGTTTCATTCCTTTTCATTATGTCTTTAAAGGAAATATACACGAAAAAGTATAAACGTTGTTTTAGTTCCTTTATTATTTTTGTAATGAACAACATTGTCATGATACGCCCGTCTGATGATAAGATAAAGAGCTACAAACTTAATGGGTGTGTTATACTGGGGGTTGGGTACTAGAGGGGGTCTATTAACAGGTTAACACTTTTTAATTTTTCTCAAAAGAGATAACAGTTGATTTAAAATAATGATAACAGATAATAGCAATTTACATGAGAATACAGAAAACAGCGAGTTCAAAAATCGCGAAAAAAACAGATCACAGCTGAATCTCATCGAAGGGCAAAATAGCGAGAAAATTTATACTTTAGTCACTGTTTCCATAGTAACTAGTATGGGATCATAAGTGTATTCCTCCTTTCATAAGAAGACACAATTGCAAAAGTGATAAATAAAATAAGTAAACACATAACAAAGAAAAAAATCTGTAAAACAGCTAACAATGTTCTGATTATTAACAGTAAACAGGGTTTTCATTTTCGTTAAAACAGGTTAAAACAATTTCAATTGTTAAGAAAACAGATAACAGCTAATGGTTGAAAAACAGTTAACAGTTACTTTATTTAAAAGAAACGAGTTACTGACGTGTAAAAATGAACAAAACACGTTAACAGAAAAGATCTTCCCTTTATATTATCTCATCCTTCACAAGTCAGGGTTTCTGTGTCCACACTGTGTCCATGTGGACATAGAAACCCTGACTTGTGAGGATGATACTATCTATAGTGATCATCTATCAATATCAACAATGTCTCAATATTTTAAACATTGATGAAAGCTTTCCACAAACAAGTCCCATTACCTATCATTAAAAATCCGAATTTTACCCCGAAAAAGGAAGCTCTTATTTACCAAATTAAAAAATTTCCCAAAGATTCAAGAAAATTTGATAAAAACCGAACGTTTTTGAGTCTGAAAACAACCCCACCCCCTTTTCATAAGTCCAATAAATCAGAGATTACCAACAAGTATACAGACTATGACACTAATAAAATAAACAAACATGTGCAGTCTGTAAAAAAAATCTTTGAATCTTATTTGCAAGATACGACGGATGGACATTTGTATACCATAATACGCACGTCTGTCATGGGGGTGGGTGGTTCTGTCATTGAGAGGTGTATAAAAATGAAAATGAAAACTGTTTTATTCCATTTTAAACTAAATTTACGTAAAATTTAGGTTTAGCTAGCATTTAAAATTTTTTTTTATTTATTTGATCAATAAAAATAAATTAGTTGATACATATATATAATTATGCGGTAATTAGAAGATAGTCAAAAACATACCCGGAGACACAATTCCAACAATCATTTCGCTCACAGATGTTTTCAGAGCAAATATATGGACTGTAGTAAATTATTAAGTAACAGAACCGACTTTATGCCGTTATGGCATTGTGGATGGTAAATAACATTATAAAAATAACAGTTAATTTATTAAAATAAGTATTTTAATAGCTTACACATATCTAACTCCACCATACAGTGTAAGTGAGGTAAATCTCATTAATTTATGTCATATGGTAGCTTGTTTTTAATGGGTAGTCAATTTTTAATAGCTCCGCGGTATTAAAATATACTACCGTAGCTAATTTTCATAGGTAGCTCGATATTAATACGACACCGGCGTCTGGCGAGTTCTACGGTGAACATTGTAATGCCTAGTGATTTTGATCTTTCATTTACCGGGTTGAAAGTGATTTTTCGATTATATTTGTCTATTCTTGGCATATGGCAGCTAGGTCAAGGTATTATTCAATTAAACGATTGGGTGTCTTTTATTCTTATAAAAAGATAAGCAATGACTCAAGCGTTGAAAATCTTTATTTATTTTTGCACATCTTTCTCAAGCAGCGCTCCGCCTGAAAACCAGAAGAAGTCCGCATAATGTTTGAGAAGATGAAGTAATTAAAATATCAAATTTTATGTTCAAATGAAATCGACGGACTATAGTAATGTGGTTTTGCTCACTTGTAGACGAATTGTTTGACATCCTTACTCATTGGCTTTACAATAACAGTATATTTGCCTCAAATTATGGATTGAAATGTGTTCTGGATGTACTCTATGGCATCACAAAAGCCTGATTGAAATAAGCGTGTCCTCGCAAGAGCTTATGGCTTCACTCCTAGCGTTTATGATTCTATTCTTTTATTTAAACTTGTTTACTGTTTGTATCTGTCCTCGGCCTGAGAATCCTTTTCAATCCATTGATTCTATTTAACCCAGGAGAGGCAGTAAAGAAAAATTGTGTGTAAGCAAAGAAAAGTTCACAATCAATTATGCAAAATGAATTTATGCAGCTTTGTGTTCGGCTAGCATAACGACAAAACTGTTAATAGGAACGTTGTATACAATTTTGTATATGGAATGAATACTATAAATATATATTGTGGGTTTACTTCCTGTGGTGTTAAATGCATTGGTAAAGACAATTGCAGATATGTGTTCTTGATGGATCGGGAAATTTCATTGGGAAAAGAAATACAGATCACAGCCACGTTCTTTGTGAGCGGTGTTGTAACAATACAGATGTATGCAACTCAAGGCTCGAATGCAGCGATCCTTTGGGAAGTAAGTCAGTTTAGATATTTAGTATAACTTATGTATCAATACAGAAACGTTTATGATCTATATAGAAAAATATTGTCACTATGAGATAGCCGTCGTTCAGATATGTTTTAATAGGTCTAATCTTTTATTGTATGCTACCAACGATTAATTCTATACATTTCGTACATACAATATAATCAGTCTTGACTTACAGATGTTTTATCGTTCTTTAGGGAAACGATGCTACTACCACAATCCATTGATTTCACATTCTAATGATGATGTTTTGTCTCCGATCAATAATAAATTCGGTGACTATTTACATTCAATCTCCTATAGCGAGTGTAAAATTGAAGACGCAACCAATACTTTTATGTCAGCCGCATACTTAGACCTAATTCTAGACTCTACGACAAACGAGATGACGTCACCTTTCTAATCGTCGATTTCGCGTTTATCGGTAACAAAATTCCAGCGGCTCAGGTGTATTTTGTGTACATTACACAACTTATATGTTATGCTAGATCTTGCAATCAGTATTCCTATTTTCTAGACCGGTCACTGTCGTTTACCTCTAAGCGATTCAAACAAGATTCACCATGCCTAACTGGTTGTTATGACAAATCCATCTCTAAAATACTATTGTACATTTTCGCTGAGTAATAAGCATTCTATCAATAAGAGGCAGACACTGCTTATTCATCAGGAGCACTAGAGGGCGCACATGGTTTTTATTGGGTGCGGATAACGCAGTTTCTGTTTTTGTTTCATTTTATCGGAATGCGGTTGTTAGTTTCTTCCGCCAGCACTTTTGTTTTCTGTCGAATATTGTTTAACGAATACTTTTTAAGAGGTTTGTTAACTGGACAAGATGTTGTTTCCCTTTTCAAATGTTGTGCATTTAACTTTCAATATGCATTACGTCATTCTAACATTATTAGCATCAGGTGTATACACTTCTGCAGTTTGTAATTCAGTGATTCCATTTAAGAAAAAATGAATTATGGCAAAGAACGGCAAAGTCTGATGGTCAGACGAGAAGTAGGATAGTTTGGAAATTTAAGATATTTAGCCTGCTATTCAGATACAAACAAACCTCCCAGAAAACATTTATCCTTTTGTTCTATTGTGCATTGAACAATGCAAGAAACAAGCTCGAAACATAGCACTTATCTTTTCAATCTTACGAGGTTATTTTGTATTTGTTTATCTCACAAAATCAAAGTTGAGTCTTGGACCAGAATTTAACATTTGATGATGTTGTCGCATAACATGTTTATGAGGTTAGATTCAACCAGTTCTAATCAAACATCATTTACACGCTATTTATAAACATGCTGAACGTCCGTTCTTTTAAAAGGTGTAATCGATTAACAACGTGATAGAGCTGGAAAACAATCCAAAAACCAAAATACAAATAAAATGAGTACAAATTAATTTATTTTGCTGTGTTACATTTGTCATTTTAAAGTAATTGACTAAGTATTGACTCATACAGACTTTACTGTACTGACATTTAATGGGACAAACACACGTTTAAAGTTTAACATTTTATTTTCAGTTACTGAGCAGACATGTTTGTCGTGTACTGGGATAGCAGACCCTACCAAATGTAGTACCATAACGACGTGCAATATTGACGAGGTACACAATATA
This sequence comes from Limnoperna fortunei, assembly GCA_944474755.1. Classification (NCBI taxonomy): domain Eukaryota; kingdom Metazoa; phylum Mollusca; class Bivalvia; order Mytilida; family Modiolidae; genus Limnoperna; species Limnoperna fortunei. Next base: position 59,498,675 of record OX104124.1, read on the forward strand.
TTTATCTATGTAGTTTGTTAACAACTATGAAATGTATTTGAATCTTTCGCTCGCGTTTGTCTTTGTAGGCGCGTAAATTTTAATAATCAGTTTTGCATCCTTCTGTTAAAGTTATAGATAAAGTTATGCATTTAATACATGCTAAATTTATTTATGAAATTTAGTCATTTACATATTGAATTAAAACATGATGCATTTCAAATAAATGTAGACAATGACATAAACTTGTAATAAATCAGTTTTGCATCCTTCTTCATATTGAATTTAAACATGAAAACACTAAAACATCACAATTCTGCCACATCAAATGATCGAAAATTAACATGTCACGTTTAGATTTAGTCACATGATTAACGCATGACGACAGCTAGACGTTAACATATGTTTTTCATTTTTTATTTGAACACGAAAAAATTATCATACTTAAAAGGCGAAGGTTATTTATTGGAATTACGTAACATATACCAATCATTTTAAGCATATTGCACTCTGTTTGCCGTTATTGTGTAACGTTATTAGAATCTTAAACGTCTTTCTATTGAACTCTGTGTTTTGTTTCTCTATCTCATTTACAGCACTGCTTTCTGCACAAGTATATAACAGAGACGAATCAAACACATTATGATGTTGGCTGCAAACGTTCATCGGTATTCTTTAGTTTTTTTTATATTTTTCATGGAGAATATATCAGTGGCCTATTCCCTGTTTAACTAGTTAGAACATTTTGAGACGCTCCCACTTTTACATGCAATTTCTAAAGCACTGAATGTAAAAATACTAAAGTGTTTGAAAAATTACCAAAAGTTTATCTTGAAAAGATGTGAGGAAAACTCTCAAACGTTTTAAATTTTAATTCATGCAGCAGCTTACATACAAAAAATTGTTCAAATTTAACCACTACTTAACTAATAAGAACACAACTGTTGTATTTAATGTAGGTTACACAATCTGGTATTTTGATACTGGTACATATTAACTACTGTTATACCTATATTCCCCATAATATTGATAAATGTTCAACTGACCAATATTCGCTATAACAAGCGATTAAATCAATGTATTTATTCACTATAAGTGAAATTCATATTATAGAAACTACAAGATGAGCGTAGTATTTTGTTATAAACACATTAAATTAATTAAGTTTAGAATTGCGCAAATCATAAAAATTATATAATGTGTTAAATGGATTGTAGATAAAGGCAATTATATCATAAACACATAGACGAGATAATATTTGGTATTTCAATGTAATCGGCAGAATAAAACTTCGTTTATTAAGTGTTGAATTATAGTTTTGCCTGCACGGTACCTTCAGACGTCAATCAAATGAGGGAAGACATCATGTGTGTGAGAAATGTTGTTATGGAACACCATTATGCAATAACAATCTGCAATGTCCACTTCAAACTGGTACAGGTTGGTATATTACTCTTAAATAAAGCATCCAGGCAATAGCATTAATTGATTGCGTGATTGACAGTGATTTATTCTGCTTTATTAATATGCACAAAAATAAATTTTGTGGGAAATGTTCACTGATATTTTTCTTTCATAAATCCAATAACTTTATTTTTTGTAAAAATAGCATACATTTGTATAAATAATAAAAAAGTAGGGTAACAAATTTGTTATAACACTTTACATAAGGAAAAAAACATACTAGAAAATTGTAGAATCAATATATTTTACTTTCGGAATATAGTGTATTTTTATTTACCGATCACTTTACTTACTAATTAATGAACATAACTTTATCAAATAGAAAAGAGACTAATTATTGTAAAGCAACAACGATATGTATACACTGTAGACCTCCTGATGTTATGGTCAAATTTTGAGTTTTTCACAGTAGAAAATAATTTTAATTTGTTTTAAAGGATTGGTTTCGAGTAATCCAAGTGTGGGTACGGAAGAATTTTACACTTTTTAATAGCATTTATCATTGACTTTCCAGGTTGCGTTTACAGTGGTCATACTTATCAGCATGGAGAAAAATGGTCCGATGGATGTCAATATAACTGTCAATGTGTTGATGGGACGACAGGATGGTATACATGCAAAGAAAAGTGTGTTTATATGTCTCCACATTTCACAATTTTGCGTTTGTTCATGTTAACATTATTGTTAAAACGTATACACTTTGAATTTTAAGGGCATACGTATTGAAATATTTTGTTATTTTATTTCTTCTACTAGTTCAATCCACACCTCACAATAAGAGGTAATTTGATTTACTTTTCACTTCTATTTATATGATTTAAAATCCTATTGGGAAATATGGTCAAACAGTAATATTTTATTAGAAAATATTACACACGTAAGCTTACTTAGAGATAAACTTCCAACTGTAAGCCTTAAAAAATAACCAACTTAAATTTAGAAAAAAAACTTTGTTCTTGTATGAGGTGTTGGAAGCTAATGTACAGTGTATGGTCTTCTCTAATACAAGTTGCATGATGTATATAAATAAAGTAGTAAAATGTCCGTTCTGCTCCAATTTTTCTTTTTGTATGAATAAACCAACAAAGATATGCTTAGGCTTAATAGTTCCTAATTACTATAAGTCATATATAGAAAATGAAATCAATTATTATGTTTTTTTTACTTTAAAGATGTTACACCTGGAATCCACCAGATGTTTGTAGCATGCAAGCCCCAGAACCAGGATTCTGTTGTGCTACACCAAAGTGTCCAGAGTATGTGCAAATATCATACCCACCAGACTATGTTAAACAGTAGTATAGTAAATCAGTGTATGGGAGAGCACTTTATTGGTCAAATTATTAAAATTACATAGAAAAAACACAGTATTAATAGTTCATGTAGTTATATGTTTTGCGAAAACACTACTGGAATAGCTCATATAGAAAAAACACAACATGAATAGTTCCTTTTGTTATAGGTATTGAGAAAACACAAGTGGCATAGCTGTTATAGAAAAAACCCAACATGAATAGTTCGTGTAGTTATATGCCTTGAGAAAACACTACTGGCATAGCTCATTTAGAAACAACACAACATCTATGGTTCATGAAGTTATAGGCCTTGGGAAAACACTACTGTTATAGCTCATATAGAAAGAACACAACATTATTAGTTCCTGTATATATAGGCCTTGAAAAAACACCACTGGCATAGCTCATATAGTAAAAACTCATTATTAATAGTTCATGTAGTTATATGTATTGATTCTTGTAGTTATAGGCCTTGAGAAAACACTACTGGCATAGCTCATATAGTAAAAATACAACATCAATAGTTCATGTAGTTAAAGGCCTAAAGAAAACACTACTGGAATAGCTCATATAGACAAAACGCAACATCAATAGTTCCTATAGTTATAGGCCTTTAGAAAACACTACCGGAAAAGATCATATAGAAAAAACACAACAAAAATAGTTCCTATAGTTATAGGCCTTGAGAAAACACAACTGGAATAGATCATATAGAAACAACACGACATCAATAGTTCTGTAGTTATCGGCCTTGAGAAAACACTACTGGAAGAGATCAAATAGAAGCAACACAACATGAATAGTTCCTGTAGTTATAGGCCTTGAGAACACACTACTGGTATAGATCATATAGAAAAAACACAGCATTAATAATTCTTGTAGTTATAGGTCTTGAGAAAAACACTACTGGCATAGCTTATATAGAAACAATACGACAATAATAGTTCCTGTAGCTATAGGTCTTGGGAAAACACTGACATAGCTCATATAGAAACAACACAACATCTATGGTTCATGAAGTTATAGGCCTTGGGAAAAAACTACTGTTATAGCTCATATAGAAAGAAGACAACATTAATAGTTCCTGTAGTTAAAGGTCTTGGGGAAAACACTACCGTTATAGCTCATATAGAAACAAAACAACATTAATAGTTCCTGTAGTTATAGGCCTTGCGAAAACACAACTGGTATAGCTCATATAGAAAAGACAGCAATAATAGTTCCTGTAGTTATAGGCCTTGAGAAAACACTACTGGAATAGATCATATAGAAACAAAACAACATGAATAGTTCCTGTAGTTATAGGCCTTGCGAAAACACAACTGGTATAGATCATATAGAAACATAACAACATGAATAGTTCCTGTAGTTATAGGCCTTGAGAAAACACAACTGGTATAGCTCATATAGAAAAGACAGCAATAATAGTTCCTGTAGTTATAGGTCTTGAGAAAAAACTTCTGGCACAGCTTTTATTGAAAAAACACAGCAATAATATTTCATGTAGTTAAAGGCCTTGGGAAAGACTACTGTTATTGTTCACATGAAAACAACACAACATTAATAGTTCCTGTATTTATAGGTCTTGAGAAAAACACTACTGGCATAGCTTATATAGAAACAATACGACAATAATAGTTCCTGTAGCTATAGGTCTTGGGAAAACACTGACATAGCTCATATAGAAACAACACAACATCTATGGTTCATGAAGTTATAGGTCTTGAGAAAAACACTACTGGCATAGCTTATATAGAAACAACACAACAATAATAGTTCCTGTGGTTTTAGGGCTTGGGAAACACTACTGGCATAGCTCCTACCGAAACAACACAACAATAATAGTTCATTACTACTGGGAAAGCTCATATAGAAACAACACAACATCAGTAGTTCCTGTAGTTATAGGATTTGCGAAGACACTACTGGAATAGCTCATTTAAAAAAACACAACATGAATAGTTCCTGTAGTTAAAGGCCTTGAGAAAACACTACTGGTATAGCTCATATAGAAAAAAGCCAATATGAATAGTTTCTGTAGTTAAAGGTCTCGAGAAAACACTACTGTATAGGTCATATAGAAAAAACACAACATCAAAAGTTCCTGTAGTTATATGTTTCGGGAAAACATTAATGGCACATCTCATATAGAAACAACACAACATTAATATTTCCTGTATGTATAGGTCTTGGGAAGAACAATACTAATATAGCTCTTATAAGAAACACAATTTATTCGTATCTCCTGCTTGTGGTAAAAACACTACTGTATAGCTCATATAGAAACAACCTAACATCAGTAGTTCCTGTAGTCATAGGCATTGAGAAAACACTACTGGAATAGATCATGTAGTAAAACACAACATGAATAGTTTCTGAGGTTATAAGCCTTGAGAAAACACTACTGGGATAGCTCATATAGAAACAACACAACATCAGTAGTTCCTGTAGTTATAGGCTTTACGAAGACACTACTGGAATAGCTCATATAAAAAAACACAACATGAATAGTTCCTGTAGTTAAAGGCCTTGAGAAAACACTACTGGTATAGCTCATATAGAAAAAAGCCAACATGAATAGTTTCTGTAGTTAAAGGTCTCGAGAAAACACTACTGTATAGGTCATATAGAAAAAACACAACATCAATAGTTCCTGTAGTTATATGTTTCGAGAAAACATAACTGGCACATCTCATATAGAAACAACACAACATTAATATTTCCTGTATGTATAGGTCTTGGGAAGAACAATACTAATATAGCTCTTATAAGAAACCCAATTTATTCGTATCTCCTGCCTTCTGTACCATTTAACACTCTTACCTTAGCTTCTTTATAAGCAAATTGAATAAAACCCCCAAAAGTGAACACGGTGTAAGTTATACTCCTATAGTAAAAAAGGTTTCAGGATATAGTTTCTGCATTAAATAACTCTACAGTTATAGTTAAAATAAGTTATCAAACAAATATCTATTGATGTCAAGAGCATTTACTTCTCCTATAGAATACAACACTTCCATAAAAATTCCTGTTAAATTCCTAGTAAATAGCACTTCGACTAATGCTCATGTAGTAAACAACTTACAGTTATGGAAGATGTATTTTACCAACCGAACAAATAGAGTCAAAAGTCACATGAAAACTACATCTCCGCATATAGACAAACATATATATACTGCAAAACAATAACCCAATACAAAAAACAGGCATTGAATAAAATGAACCCGAAAAGATATGCACTCAGGTGCTCCCGACAAGTAAGTAATGCCTGCCTCTAGTACAACACCAACAGAGTTATTCATTTTCATGTCTCCGAAAGACTACCTATGACCCAGAGAAAATGTCCGATCGTATTTTGAGAGTTTGATTTCCCAAAACTATCAATTGAGTCTTCTGTGGAGATAACAACCACCTAGGTACAATAAACCTTTTGTAGTTTAGTAGTCAACAGCATTTCTCAAAGCCTTAAAAATTGGTTTATGGTAAGGTCAGATTATGACCCATCTGACTGTTAAAGACGAATATCCTCAATTATTATAATTTTTTAACTATACAAGGCATAAATAAATTAAATGAGTGATCCATGTTTCTTGAATTTGACGTCGGATCAAATAAAGAAATTACGACGTATTCCCAGAGCTCCACTACAGAGCAGCTCGTTACGGGTGTGTCAAGTCATAATACGGAAAGAATGGCCGCCTACAGGAGTGTGCCCCGCTCCTTGCATTAAAAAGACCTCTTTTATAGATTTCGAAAAAGGCTAAAAGTATAAATTCGCGGTATCTTACCAGTGGCAAGCAAAATTGTGTTTTCTATGTCCCTTCCCACTTTTTTCAGTTGATTTATTGTTGGTAAACTTGTCCTTGTCTTATATTGGAAATACTCATCAGACGTAAAGCAAACATTCAATCAATCAATCAATCAATCAATCAATCAATCAATCAATCAATCAATCCAATCTTGGAAAAAACTGTTCTTCGCTAAAGGTGTCGGAGAGTGTAAACGGAATAGATATTGTCGCCGTGAACAAACCCCTAGGGTTAGGTCTGTGACTCAAAAGAGGAGGTATAGTGTGTAATCTGAAGACGCGTGGTACACGTTTGTGTCTCTGCTGAGGACGGCTACCTCTTCACTATGTGTATGGTAGGCAATGTAATGCTCAAGATCAATTTTCCGTTCCAAATTCTAATTTAAGGATTACTTTTTTGGCATTTGGTCTAGGCAGTAAACACATGTACGCAGTGGATTCCGACAGGCAAATGTACCGACTATAAATACTGTCCGCCATACAAAAGATTATTTTCCAAAGATTCAGAAACAGGTATTAAAAACGAATAGTTTATTGACAGCACTGCATCGGAAAAAGATGCCATCACTGGCATTAAATTCATTTGCCGTTTTGAATTGCAATAGTATTGTTCACGGTGTAATACAAACACATCGGCATGAAACCAAAAAAGTGTGAGATTATCAGACGCATAGCAAGATCTAAAATCGAAGACGAGTCAGCAAGGCACTCTCGTCATGACCAACTTTGAGAATGTTATGTAATGTTTGAATCTTGAATCTAAACCGACCATTTTAATAAAGACCTTGTGACGTGTGTCATAAAAAGTTTCACAAGTACACATTTTGCAATGTTTTGCATTTTCCAATACCTGTATTTATAATTTCTTATGCAATTTTTCGTTGTAAACGAGATTAAAAGTTTCAGCATCTTTTTTGAACCCGTTTGTAGTTGAAGCATTCATGTCTTGATATATCTTAATAAGTCTTGATAAGTCTTCACGCCACTTATCTCAAGAATGTACCGGCTATGGTGTTTTCTTTATTTCTTTGTTTAACCTCGTGCAGCACATAAGCACATACACGGTTAAGATCTTACTTTGCACGAACATACCATTCATTTTATTTACATCTATAATGTCATCAATCACACTGATAGGCAAGCCGTTCCATTTAGTCGCAACAACGATAAAAGGCTAGGCTATGTTAGGCTAGGTTAAGATATTGGCAATAGCTTAATTATGGTTTATATAAATTTATTTGTTTATTTTAAGCAAACTTTTATATTGTTAAATAGGCTTAATTAAGGTCTTTCCCACTTCCAGTGTGAAGACCTTATTGTTTTTGCTTGTTTTTTTATTTTTTTTCCGCCAACTTCAAAATCCAACAGAACGCGACATTTCATTTTGGTCTTTCACAACAAGTTTTGGGCACTATAACTGGAACTGTAACAGATACAAGAAAACTGAAAAGTGACAAATGTTAAGGAACTTTTGAGACAACTTTATGACACAAGTGGCTTAAAATTTCTGACTAGCGGAGGCGAGCGGTATAGCTTGAATGTTTCAAGGACTCCGCTGTTCACAAAGACTTACAAACCGTAAGTCGAAATCATGAAAAGTCTTCACCATTTGTCGTCATGTGACATGTCCTTAAAGAAAATATCAAAGTCAAATTTCAGAAGAGACCTCGACCGTAAGCCTCTAATCTTGTTATCATTACAACAGGAAAACTATAAAAGATAGAAGAAGACAATACAAGGGAAAAATACTCCTCTCATCAAGACCATCATTTGATACATTTGGTCCGAAACTGTCCGATGAACAGTTCGAGCCATTGACTCATTTCGGTCAATCAGTTTTTCTCATACAACTTAAAAACAGTTAGAGATTATATAGTAAACATAAAGGTTTAATATCATCACCAAGTCAAGGCCTTCAATTTGAGTAAAATTTCACAGTTCAGGGTCATACCATAGCAACAAGGTAACTATTACAAAAAGTCCTTAGCAACGATCAGGATGATGTTATTTACTGAAATGTTATTTTACAACCGGAAGTGTCATTTTATCCTTAGCAACGGCCACAAAAGTCCTTGTCAACCATGTACTTTTTTAGTCAGGACCATAGAAATAATTTATTCTACATAAAAAATGGAACAGTAACCTATTTAGTCAAGTTTAAATCAATAGATGACGAAAAATTAATTTCTTATAGAAATCTGGGAAAGACCTTTCTAATTGTTCTTGAACAATTAACCCTATCTTTCAGATACATATTAGATTCCAGCCTACTTTCAAATTTTGTTGATCACACTCCATTAATGCATACTTTAAATTATCACTTCTCAGAATTGCGTAACATGTTTTGAATAAAATAATGTCCTAAAAACCTCAGTTTCAATTACTGTCATAACACAAGTTTGTTGGATTGTCAATTCGTCACTCTTAAAAAACTGAACCCAATGTTGATTTTAATTATGTCACAACCATCTTAAAACAATTAAAAATGATGCCTTCCTGCTAACAGATTTCCTTTTATTTTGATAAAAATACAGATACGAATATAAAAATTAAAAAATCTTACTGAAACAGGAATAGAAGACATGCTTCAATTTACCCCTGATCAAACTTTTTTTCAAAAAACACAAATATGCATAGAATTTTTATCATTTTCATAATGCATTTTGGCTGGTTTCTAATAAACAAGTTGTTGCGTATGCAAATTGATATGATTTTATTTCGTATGATAGCCGTGTTTAAAGAGGTCAGTTTAAAGTACCAAGATTTTCAGATGATTGAAACAGTAAAATGCAGGAACTTAGAAATATATTAACACGCGCTTTTTTGTTAGAAATACTTTAATTACAATGCAGAGTAAAACTTTATAACTTGTGGTTGTGTCGCTATAATGGGAAAAATAACATATACCGATCGAGAATCTGCTTTTTCTCTACTTATTATTATTTCCTTTTTGTGTTCAGCAAATAATTCCGTTTTTCTGCAATTCGGATATTTCATCGAATATATAAAGTGCTAGGCTTCAGTTAATAAACATTCAAATTAAATATTTTTGACATGAAAAAACCTTTCCCAATTCTTTAATCCAGATTAAACGTTTTTGATTATGCTGCTTTAAGTTACGTATTTCTCGAACCCTTATAGATTTTAAGTTTACTTAGTAATATTAGGCCAAAACGAGTGATATCATAACTTTTGGCGTGTTATTATCTATAAACCTCCAGTGAGTGTGGTGGAAAGAATAGTTTAGTTAGGTCAACCTTTCCTTTAATTAAAATAATTCTAATTGGAGTTTAGATCCATAAATTTAAAAGTCAAAAGGTTACAATAGATTGATCTATACTAGAATGTAATACACTAATATTATTTCGATGGCACTAAAATAAACGGAAAGCCGAGTTTAAAAAGTACGGTTCTCATTCAATCTGAAAAGTTCTAAAATAAGTATGAATTCCGAATAATAAGAACTTTTCATTTGATTTTAGGATTAAAACGAAGAAATAAGGACATTTAGAGTTCCTAGTGGCATTGAGTAGTTATTGATGGGGAATTCGGTGTGCCATGTGATGACCCGACATTCGGAAGGATCTGAGGCAATCCTCTTGAATTATGGTTGGAGTGCATACACTTCGAGCTGTTGGACTTTAATTTCAGTGTTGACAGGCACGTGAACAATAGTAGATGACATACTACATGTACCTTAGCCACTTGGTCGCCCAGGTCTCTCCATTAGTCGAAGACAAGCTACTACAAGTGGAAGTGAAACACGGAATCCTTCCGAAATGAAAAATGAGCACGATGAATAATTGAATAATATTTCTGGAAGATGACAAAGTAGTTTTGTCTGATTTGAGTCATTCTAACTTTAGAAATACACAGGCCTATAACAGATCTTTCTGAACGTAAGCTAAAACAACTGTCGTTCCCAACTAGCAACGCAGCGAAATGTAAATACAAATTTGGACAAATAATAATCAAAATACTAAGTAGAATTTACTTTTAATTTTATTCTGTTAATGTATGCTCTCTAACCAACCAATTTATCTGCAATAGTAAATACAAGGAATAAAATCAAAATAATAATAATTAAATAATTGTTTGTACACAAAAATATATTTAAAATATGGTTAGTTTATATTTTTAATAATATTGTTTTTGTAAATAAATATTAGAATAGCGGTAGGTGATAACAAACTAGACGTAAGCAAAGTCAAAGTATGCAAATAATTTTGTTTCTGCGCTATTATGCTTAAATGTATTCTTTATATGTTACATTTCTCAATTACATCAGGATGATTACACGTGTAAAATAATATCTGTCAACGTACAGTTGTCTTCGCTTCTAACAAAACTGGTCATCGAAGTATAACAAAATTGTTGGAGTTTATGAGAACAAACTAACAAGCGTCTTACTTATTTCTTGCATGCAATCAACCGTTTCACATTTACAATCCCCTGCTGATGGCAGTGGTATACACGATGAAAGAGGATCCGTCTGAAAAACAGAAAGTCAATTGTTTAAGAAATCGTATGAAAATAAAAATACTGCTGTTCAAATATTAAACCATTAGAGTCATATTGAATCTAAAGCCCCCTTTACATCTAAAAATGTGGTACTAGGGATATGTTAATTTGAATGTCCGTCTCACTTACCCTGTTTAAATGTGGCATTGAAATCGTTTTAATTGTCTGCATGTCCCTTTCTATAGTTGTACACCTACTGCCTTATTGCGTACAAGACAGTAAAATATGCTATTACTTTCATGTATACTGAGTTAATGTGTTTCTAAATGCACTCATTACTTTAAAAACACACTTGTATAAACTACAAGAATCTCTATTAAAAACATTTATGAAGAAATAACAACAAGAAAAACGTAACACGTGTAGTGGTGCATATAACCGGAAATCTAAAATCAATTAACGATTTTCTATAAAATTCACATAAGTATAATACTACAATATGTGTTACTAAGCAACAGAAAAAAGACAAAAATCATCCAGAACCAAAGCAGAAGACTACAGGTGAGCAATACGAACCGAAAAATACACAGAAATGTATTTACTTCCCACTTTATACAGTGCTACATGTCTTTAAATCTTACTTGCCACAAGTCATTGAAAAAAGTGCCATTAAAAAACGTCACTGACATTAGGAAGGAGTAAAAAAAGTCATCAGCGGGACAGACACTTCGTATGTAACAAAGTCATCAGCGGGACAGACACTTCGTATGTAACAAAGTCAGCAGCGGGACAGACATTTAATACATTTCTTTTCGGTCTTTTGGTATCTTTTCATAAGTTTTGATATGCAAATTAGATTGAATTCCTGTATGCACGGGTGCCTTTGGCGGGTGGTATATAAAGAAAATTTCTGGCGTGTTCGATAATGCGACGTTCGTTACAAGTGTAGTAAGATAAAGAAGTTGTCCTAGGTTTATTCCCTCCCCCCCCCCTTTTTCGACTCCACACGAGGTCTTTCTTTTTTTTTCTTACCCAGTTCCGCTTAGTGATTTAAAAATGTACACTTTTAATACTTAGTATTTCATGTTATGGAAAATTAATATATATGACATGCATTAATGTAGTTATGTATTAATAAATGCGATCTTGTAACGAACGCACAACCCAACATGTTGTTATTTTGTATACTAGTGAGTAAAAGAAAATATTTATTTACGGACGAGTGAAACGAGGGAGGAAATAAGTATAAATTAATGGTTGTTGTAAGGTTACTATGAAAATTTACTTTTAATCGCTGATATATGACACATTCCTTCAGCGATAATTCCTTTATTGACATTATTACGTTTTCGTAAACATTATAAACAATTTTGTTAATAATGTGTAATGACAATTGATAGTTTTGGAGGACGACATAACAAGTTAGCGGATAATTACATACCGTTGATTTCGGAGCGCAAGCACCGGATTTTGGAACACTGTTTTCAAAGTGGACCTTACAAGCCTATAAACATACACATACAATTAACTTAAATAAACCATAGAAACGCAACAGTAATTTTAAATATTAGTTGTCATCTGATAAACGCAGATAAAATAATTTCTCGTTAAATACAACTAAATAATAAATATAATCATTTAATTATTTGCACAAACGAGGTTCAATGTATATTAAAAATATTTTAACAATCAACATTTAGTTTGCTTGATTGTTAAATTACACTCATTTTTCTAAATCCAAATGCACAGAGTTTATTTATTCTTTGCGAAATTTATAACGAAAATGTTTCAGTTGATATTGTTTTATACGTCATTTAACTCAAATTGTAGTGTTGTGATTTTTCAACCTACCGAAATATGAGAAAAACAGAGAGGATTTCCGAAGCAATTCAACGCAACAACGCTTACAGTGGTAGTATGTTTCGTAATGTGAACATCAGTGTGATCTAAAAAACAGAGACTAATCTAATGAAGAGTAAAATATAATGAATTTTTAATGGAGCTGTAGCTGGTTTCCTCCGAAGGTTCTGCAGAAATGACATGGCTTCATCAATTTATATTCTGCATCTGCAACTGTAAAAGGGCGAAATAATTGTAATATATAAACTAGTGTGTTGTATGAAACTGATTAATTATCTATTAATATTTAAGGAAATTATTTGAAAACCCCACTGCTTCTGCCATTCGTCGTTTAAAAAAAACTCAAACAATTTTACAACATAAGTTAGTGTTGTAACATGATTATTAATTGTCTGATCTAGTGCAAACAAACACTTTTGAGATATCTTAAAAACACATTCTATTGCTGAAAATATCTATAGGGCTTTCTATCGGGGATGAGTACAGTAAAGTTAATAGTTAAAAATTACAATACTATTGTTTCAATAATTGATAAAGAAATGTTGGCTTTATTTATGATATATATTTAGGTGTTTGATAAAGTCTAGCATATTGTATTATATATTGTACACACACATTTCATGAAACCACCTATGTAACAGATGCCAAAAAGCTGTTGCTGGTTGTGTTTGTCTTTTTTAAAAATCCAAATGCTTATTTTGTTTTGGATATGTTCTTCTCAGTATCTCTTAGTTATACAGCAGTATTATACTATTTACAGATGATAGAAATACTGCATGTTTTTGATGAATAATTAGGACTTGTATGACACTATTTTTCAGTTTTGGATATACGAGTAAACATTCAGCATTTCATTTTAAAAACTTATGTCCTTAAATATTTAAAAAAAATAGAAAGAAGATAAATGATGTACATAATAAATACTTCTCAGTCTTTTTTTTCGAATGTAATGTTAAAATATATATCAATGCTGTTAACAGAAAGCATACCTCTTAGATACATTTACTGAGACATCTAATTTTGCCGCTTTCTTGGGTTTTAATTTGGAATTTTTTTTTTTTTTGCCAGTTTCCTTTTGTTTGGTATGATGTTATTACCTTCACATTCAATCTTAAACAACTGCATTATTACTATCTACTTCATATTGAATTGCTTAACAGCAATAGTGATTGTTTGAATTGTTTGTTTAAATGCTGTTTTAACGCCACTTTCAGCAATTTGTCAGCTACATCATGGCGTCCAATTTTTTTGGGGGATAAAGCCGGAGTACCCGGAGAGAACCCCCGACCTGTGGTAGCAAAACTGGCAATCCTTGTCAATTAAGATTGGAGTCGAGTACACCCTGCCTGCAGTAAGAATCGAACCCGCAATCTAGTGTTGACAGACCACGTAATCAATAGTAGACGAACTACCTTAACCACTCGGCCACCGAGGCCCCAATACTTTGTAAGACAATTGTTGTTGATAATAAGCAAGCTTAAAAGAAAGTGTAAAGAAATAACAAGATGTAGCATGTACTCTGTTTCAAAGTATGTACAGATTTAATTTCAATTTTTAAATAGAAGTAAACACATCAACATTTTTATTTTTAAAATATTGATTATCTGCTTGTTACATGAATAGACGAAACATTGTTAAGGTATTTTAACCGGCACGGACGTCACACTTCAATACTGATAATAATGACACTGATGTTTTTAAGAAATGGATGTAGTCATTGTCTTAAATTACCTCCCTGAAATCTAAAAAATGATTTAATTTTTAGGGAATTTTCTATTCGTCCGGTCTAGATGGACTTAGCTAGATTTAGTATAAGGTTTTAAACTTTTGATTAATTATAAGGGTTTGGCAACGTGGTTATTACTTAGATTTTAAATAGTTTTTAGTTTGTAGCGCAACTTACGAATTTGATTAGACAAAAACATCTTGTGAAGTTTTATAACCTGCGTATCTTACTAAATTCCACTTTTGGAGAACTGCAAATTGGCTTCATTGTAATACCACTTTGAACATATCAACCTTAGCGACAACTCGTGGCTTTAAAATAAAAAAAAATTTTAATTAAAACGATATATTAGCTAATTCCTTGAACATAAAATACATGATTTTACCACTTGACCCAGTTGTGACAGTTGAATGTATTGTTGAAGTAGTGATCACTGGAGCCGGTGTAGTTGTACTTGTCACTGGCGCCGGTGCAGTTGTACTGTGCGGAGCCATTGTAGTAGCATGGTCTACATTAAATATATAAAAGTGTATAACTAACGAACATAAAACATTTACTGAAGGATGGAGGAACCTTTGAAAGATACCATCCAGAGTCGAACCTGCCCCACTTATAATTCTTTCGAAAACATTGCCCTGCGCTTGCTCTAATAATTATCTTTACTTGGTATAATAAAGGAGTGAATTCACCACCATGTCACGTACCTCCTCTGTAAGTCAAATGATATTTGTTGTTATGGAAACCTCGAAAATGATAATAGTAATAATAATAATAAAGTACTTTTCGGTTCCGTAATGATCGTTGCTTTAACAGACATTATATGTAAACTTTTTCTTATGCTTTCTCTATTTGTTGATTATTGCACTTACTCATTATATTAATACAGGATTGGTCCAGACAGTAACAATGGGTTCCTTGGTGATGGGCTCCAATGCATTGTTGGTGTGCTTCATGTTGCTTAAATAAAAATGTTCAAGACAATTTTCTTTATTGCTCGTGATCGGCTTGTTATCTTGTTTAAACTTGATCGGCCTGTTACTTTACTTAAACTTATTTTATGACGCTATATTTAACGTACTTTTAACTCTACTACATAATTTTTTTAACTTAATGCATTAATAGTTTAGACTATTTAAAACTTGATTTACAGAATGTTTCATGTTCAGAAATACTATATACAGTAAAAAGTCGAATTAAATTACCGAATTTCCATGATGGGTAACGCAAACTCCAGTGTTTTGTGGGATTTCGACAAGGCAATACTGAAACATAAAGATATAAATAAACATGTATCTTTGATGACATTTTCTATAAATTACCGCTAACAATAGGAGTCGTAGATCTATATTACATGTACGTTGTTTGTACAGAAAAGCAGACGCAGATTCAGAAATGTGAACACCCCATTCCCTTTGTCATTGTCACTAACAAAATAAATGAATAAATCATCTATATTTTACCATAATTCTCCTATTGTCTTAGGTATATCACATTAATCCCACAATCTCACATTAATTCTGTGCCTATGTATTTGACAGTAATCCCATGATTCTGCCTATGTATTTGACAGTAATCCCACGATTCTGCCTATGTATTTGACAGTAATCCCATGATTCTGCCTATGTATTTGACAGTACTCCCATGATTCTGCCTATGTATTTGACAGTAATCCCACGATTCTGCCTATGTATTTGACAGTAATCCCATGATTCTGCCTAAGTATTTGACAGTAATCCCATGATTCTGCCTATGTATTTGACAGTAATCCCATGATTCTGCCTATGTATTTGACAGTAATCCCATGTTGACGCTTTTGATCTTGCTCTTCAGTTTGACCCTAATGGTCTTTGTATGCTTGTTATAGATTCAGCCTTATTGTTTTGTTAACCTTGACAACAGTCAAATAACTACTTTCTCTTATGTAAACGTCATAACAAGACTGTCAGAACAATCTGGTAATATTATATATAAAACAACTTGCCTGGTTTGCACTACATATATGTCCAAAACATTCCAAGGCCTGCGATGTACCTTCAAAGTTTATCAATGTGTAATTAAGTAATGCGATTTATACTTTGTAACTAAAACCTTTCAGAATACTCATACTTTAAACAAGTTAAAAACGTGTAAGATTCACATGGATGATTTTCTAATCGTTAATTATATTACAAAGCTTCTTCTAGGTCGTTTAAGATGAAAAACCTCAACATCATAATATTTGTATTCAACCTTAAATTATATTGTAGCCTTGACCACCTGAAGTTCATTGAGGTGCCCATTTTTTTTAAAAATTATTAAACATTCCAGAAATAAACAAAAAGACAACCTTTATCTTTCAACTGAATAGTTTTACACAATATTTTAATTCGTGATATGATCAGTAGTATTTTAAAGTTAAAGTCAAATTATCATTAATATATCAAATCCGTCCACGCCCTTAGGATATCTACAAAGGTAAGATTTTTAGTGATAAAGATTTGTATAAAAATATTAGAATTTTTGGTCAAACCCATCAATTTTGTACAGGCAGAGATAGGCTCATGAGTAAAATGACCTCACTTCACGGCTTATCCATGACAATGAAGCTATATATCATGAGGTATGTCAAGGTAAATACAAACGATGTAAATGTGCCCGTTTTATAAGTTAATTTGTTTGTAAACGCCATCATTTTAAAGTGTAAAGTGCGAACTATTTTTCTTTACGGAGTTATCTTTCCAAACAAATACATTGTAATCGCTTAATTTGTGGAACTGTAACAGTTAGAGAAAAATGATGTAAAGCAACTGATAAGACAACTATGTTGCCACACGTCATTTCAGTTTATTTTGCGACTACATTTGTCCTTAAAAAGACCAAAACACAAATACAAGATATCATTGTCATTGTTATAAAGTCTGTTTATAAACTTTGATACTTCTCATGGCGTTAACCAATGTTGTGGCGAAGTAGTTGACGTAAAATACCCAGATTCTTTTGTCTGGAGATTGCATTTCCTGTCTGGAACAATTCACTTTAAAAACGTCACTTCCGATTAAATTATTTTATCACAGGGATGTTAAAACAATTAGACCTATCTTAATTGTATTGTAGTTCTAGCTATTAATCTATGTTTTCACTTATTGTCTTGTGTATCATCCTGTACAAACGAAACAACGTTTCAAACTGGCTCACAGTACAATATGTGGCTAAGAGTTAAGTTTATTCGATTGCTATATATTTAAATTTATAGTTGATCTAACTTGTACGTAATTGCATAATGTTTATCGCTATCTGTGCGTAGTTTGTGTCTAATTCTAAATTCGCGTTCTTTGCACATTTCATACATTTGTTTCTGATTATATTTATTAATTTGTAGTCTTTCACCCTTTGTAATTTCGGAGTGAATAAATATTATCAATCCTTGAATTCTCTGTTGCAAAGTCGAAAATAGTTTAAACAAGTTGAATTGCAAGTAAAGGAAAGGAAACGGTAAAGTATCACTTACTGTTGATTTGGGTTTTATAGGGTTCGTGTTACTCACACTATGTTTCTGTGATTTTTGTTAGGGTTCGTGTTACTCACTCTATGTTTCTGTGATTTTTGTTAGGGTTCGTGTTACTCACTCCATGTTTCTGTGATTTTTGTTAGGGTTCGTGTTACTCACTCCATGTTTCTGTGATTTTTGTTAGGGTTCGTGTTACTCACTCTATGTTTCTGTGATTTTTGTTAGGGTTCGTGTTACTCACTCTATGTTTCTGTGATTTTTGTTAGGGTTCGTGTTACTCACTCTATGCTTCTGTGATTTATAGGGTTCGTGTTACTCACTCTATGTTTCTGTGATTTTTTGTTAGGGTTCGTGTTACTCACTCTATGTTTCTGTGATTTTTGTTAGGGTTCGTGTTACTCACTCTATGTTTCTGTGATTTTTGTTAGGGTTCGTGTTACTCACTCTATGTTTCTGTGATTTTTGTTAGGGTTCGTGTTACTCACTCTATGTTTCTGTGATTTATAGGGTTCGTGTTACTCACTCTATGTTTCTGTGATTTTTTGTTAGGGTTCGTGTTACTCACTCTATGTTTCTGTGATTTTTGTTAGGGTTCGTGTTACTCACTCTATGTTTCTGTGATTTTTTGTTAGGGTTCGTGTTACTCACTCTATGTTTCTGTGATTTTTGTTAGGGTTCGTGTTACTCACTCTATGTTTCTGTTATTTTTGTTAGGGTTCGTGTTACTCACTCTATGTTTCTGTGATTTTTTGTTAGGGTTCGTGTTACTCACTCTATGTTTCTGTGATTTTTTGTTAGGGTTCGTGTTACTCACTCTATGTTTCTGTGATTTTTTGTTAGGGTTCGTATTACTCACTCTATGGTTCTGTGATTTTTTGTTAGGGTTCGTGTTACTCACTCTATGTTTCTGTGATTTTTGTTAGGGTTCGTGTTACTCACTCTATGTTTCTGTGATTTTTTGTTAGGGTTCGTGTTACTGACTCTATGTTTCTGTGATTTTTTGTTAAGGTTCGTGTTACTCACTCTATGTGTCTGTGATTTTTTGTTAGGGTTCGTGTTACTCACTCTATGTTTCTGTGATTTTTTGTTAGGGTTCGTGTTACTCACTCTATGGTTCTGTGATTTTTTGTTAGGATTCGTGTTACTCACTCTCTGTTTCTGTGATTTATAGGGTTCGTGTTACTCACTCTATGTTTCTGTGATTTTTGTTAGGGTTCGTGTTACTCACTCTATGTTTCTGTGATTTTTGTTAGGGTTCGTGTTACTCACTCTCTGTTTCTGTGATTTATAGGGTTCGTGTTACTCACTCTATGTTTCTGTGATTTTTCTTAGGGTTCGTGTTACTCATTCTATGTTTCTGTGATTTTTGTTAGGGTTCGTGTTACTCACTCTATGTTTCTGTGATTTTTGTTAGGGTTCGTGTTACTCACTCTATGTTTCTGTGATTTTTGTTAGGGTTCGTGTTACTCACTCTATGTTTCTGTGATTTTTGTTAGGGTTCGTGTTACTCACTCTATGTTTCTGTGATTTTTGTTAGGGTTCGTGTTACTCACTCTATGTTTCTGTGATTTTTGTTAGGGTTCGTGTTACTCACTCTATGTTTCTGTGATTTTTGTTAGGGTTCGTGTTACTCACTCTATGTTTCTGTGATTTGTGTTAGGGTTCGTGTTACTCACTCTATGTTTCTGTGATTTGTGTTAGGGTTCGTGTTACTCACTCTATGTTTCTGTGATTTATAGGGTTCGTGTTACTCACTCTATGTTTCTGTGATTTTTGTTAGGGTTCGTGTTACTCACTCTATGTTTCTGTGATTTTTGTTAGGGTTCGTGTTACTCACTCTATGTTTCTGTGATTTTTGTTAGGGTTCGTGTTACTCACTCTATGTTTCTGTGATTTTTGTTAGGGTTCGTGTTACTCACTCTATGTTTCTGTGATTTTTGTTAGGGTTCGTGTTACTCACTCTATGTTTCTGTGATTTATAGGGTTCGTGTTACTCACTCTATGTTTCTGTGATTTATAGGGTTCGTGTTACTCACTCTATGTTTCTGTGATTTATAGGGTTCGTGTTACTCACTCTATGTTTCTGTGATTTATAGGGTTCGTGTTACTCACTCTATGTTTCTGTGATTTATAGGGTTCGTGTTACTCACTCTATGTTTCTGTGATTTTTGTTAGGGTTCGTGTTACTCACTCTATGTTTCTGTGATTTTTGTTAGGGTTCGTGTTACTCACTCTATGTTTCTGTGATTTTTGTTAGGGTTCGTGTTACTCACTCTATGTTTCTGTGATTTTTGTTAGGGTTCGTGTTACTCACTCTATGTTTCTGTGATTTTTGTTAGGGTTCGTGTTACTCACTCTGTTTCTGTGATTTATAGGGTTCGTGTTACTCACTCTATGTTTCTGTGATTTATAGGGTTCGTGTTACTCACTCTATGTTTCTGTGATTTATAGGGTTCGTGTTACTCACTCTATGTTTCTGTGATTTATAGGGTTCGTGTTACTCACTCTATGTTTCTGTGATTTTTGTTAGGGTTCGTGCTACTCACTGTATGTTTCTGTGATTTTTGTTAGGGTTCGTGTTACTCACTCTATGTTTCTGTGATTTTTGTTAGGGTTCGTGTTACTCACTCTATGTTTCTGTGATTTTTGTTAGGGTTCGTGTTACTCACTCTATGTTTCTGTGATTTTTGTTAGGGTTCCTGTAACTCACTCTAGGTTTCTGTGATTTTTGTTAGGGTTCGTGTTACTCACTCTATGTTTCTGTGATTTATAGGGTTCGTGTTACTCACTCTATGTTTCTGTGATTTTTGTTAGGGTTCGTGTTACTCACTCTATGTTTCTGTGATTTTTGTTAGGGTTCGTGTTACTCACTCTATGTTTCTGTGATTTTTGTTCGGGTTCGTGTTACTCACTCTATGTTTCTGTGATTTTTGTTAGGGTTCGTGTTACTCACTCTATGTTTCTGTGATTTTTGTTAGGGTTCGTGTTACTCACTCTATGTTTCTGTGATTTTTGTTAGGGTTCGTGTTACTCACTCTATGTTTCTGTGATTTTTGTTAGGGTTCGTGTTACTCACTCTATGTTTCTGTGATTTTTGTTAGGGTTCGTGTTACTCACTCTATGTTTCTGTGATTTTTGTTAGGGTTCGTGTTACTCACTCTATGTTTCTGTGATTTTTGTTCGGGTTCGTGTTACTCACTCTATGTTTCTGTGATTTTTGTTAGGGTTCGTGTTACTCACTCTATGTTTCTGTGATTTTTGTTAGGGTTCGTGTTACTCACTCTATGTTTCTGTGATTTTTGTTAGGGTTCGTGTTACTAACTCTATCTTTCTGTGATTTATAGGGTTCGTGTTACTCACTCTATGTTTCTGTGATTTTTGTTAGGGTTCGTGTTACTCACTCTATGTTTCTGTGATTTTTGTTAGGGTTCGTGTTACTCACTCTATGTTTCTGTGATTTTTGTTAGGGTTCGTGTTACTCACTCTATGTTTCTGTGATTTAAAGGGTTCGTGTTACTCACTCTATGTTTCTGTGATTTTTGCTAGGGTTCGTGTTACTCACTCTATGTTTCTGTGATTTTTGTTAGGGTTCGTGTTACTCACTCTATGTTTCTGTGATTTATAGGGTTCGTGTTACTAACTCTATGTTTCTGTGATTTATAGGGTTCGTGTTACTCACTCTATGTTTCTGTGATTTTTGTTAGGGTTCGTGTTACTCACTCTATGTTTCTGTGATTTTTGTTAGGGTTCGTGTTACTCACTCTATGTTTCTGTGATTTATAGGGTTCGTGTTGCTCACTCTATGTTTCTGTGATTTATAGGGTTCGTGTTACTCACTCTATGTTTCTGTGATTTATAGGGTTCGTGTTACTCACTCTATGTTTCTGTGATTTATAGGGTTCGTGTTACTCACTCTATGTTTCTGTGATTTATAGGGTTCGTGTTACTCACTCTATGTTTCTGTGATTTATAGGGTTCGTGTTACTCACTCTATGTTTCTGTGATTTTTGTTAGGGTTCGTGTTACTCACTCTATGTTTCTATGATTTATAGGGTTCGTGTTACTCACTCTATGTTTCTGTGATTTATAGGGTTCGTGTTACTCACTCTATGTTTCTGTGATTTTTGTTAGGGTTCGTGTTACTCACTCTATGTTTCTGTGATTTATAGGGTTCGTGTTACTCACTCTATGTTTCTGTGATTTATAGGGTTCGTGTTACTCACTCTATGTTTCTGTGATTTTTGTTAGGGTTCGTGTTACTCACTCTATGTTTCTGTGATTTTTGTTAGGGTTCGTGTTACTCACTCTATGTTTCTGTGATTTATAGGGTTCGTGTTACTCACTCTATGTTTCTGTGATTTATAGGGTTCGTGTCACTCACTCTATGTTTCTGTGATTTATAGGGTTCGTGTTACTCACTCTATGTTTCTGTGGTTTTTGTTTTTATTTTGTGTTGTATATGTTTGTCTATATCTGGATTTGTCATGGTCCATTGACTTTCTGCTGTTTCTGGATTTCTCATTGTCCATTGACTTTCTGCTGTTTTGTTTGATCGGTTTCCTTTGCTATTTTTGACAATAATGTGTATTAGAACAATTACTAAGATAACTAAGTAAGAGCCTTTGGCATATATAAAGTTCTACTTCCGGTCTGAAGATAACTGTGAAAGACAAAAGACCCGGACGTTGTGAAAGCCTCAACCAGGTCGCTGTGAATCATACGTTTCAGTTGAAAAAAAAGTTTTCGATACGTGAGAACGCATCAAGCGTTTTTGATACGTTTCGGAAAGTTTTATGTTCATATTAAATGTACTTGATAACAGATAATACGTCTTACATATTTCTACATATTTCTTCTTTTCAAAAACCAAGATGTGTTGTTATAAAATATGATTAACCAGTGACTACTAGTACCCTTATACTGGATAAAAGGATAATCACATGTCCTAGATAAGTGAACAATCACATCACAACGACAATTTTGCAGATGATGATTGCATATACAAAAAACTTACATAAACTATCTATAAACTATATATATGTTGAGTTCACATTACTTTCCTAAAGTATCTGTATGTTGATTTCAGAAAGAACGATGTAAATGTGCCCGTTTTATAAGTTAAATTGATTTTTAAAAAATAAAATGAAGCTAAAATACAATTTAATAATGACATGTTTTACACTGAGGTTTAAACATTCATAGCATTGCAAGCTGGATATAAACTAAGTCACGTTGCGATTTCATCTCGTGTAAAGGAGAAAACTATACAAGTTAAATTAATGTTTCAACCCGAATTTTGAAAGATAAAAATATAAAGTTAATTATATTTGTAACAGATAAACTAATCATTTATTTACAAGAAATCAATTGAGTCTAATGCCATGGATGCCTCTGATAAAATGTTGCATTTTATCAAAAAAAATTTATGAAAGTCTTTCGGTTTATTTCCTATTCGTATAGGGTCCATGTGTATTTAAATGTTATGGATTAACATAAACCGGGTAGTGGAATTAGAAAAAATACATAATAAACTTACCAATACACGTTAATGCCACAACTAATATGATACGGAGATTCATTGTATTGAATATCAGATCCAAAATTTTCTGTATAGAAAATTTGATTACAGGTCTTATCAATATTCTCATCTTATCAATGTTACATATGTCACGAACCTGTCATAATTAATCATGACCCATAACGGTTGCTAGAATAATTTAGTCTAAGGAATATATTATCTGACGAGAAAGACATGTCAGTATGTTATTAAGCACAGACACACGTGTCTACCAGAGGCCACAAAATATTATAAACAATTGATACAGCAGAAGATGTGTATAGTTTAAAATTATACACTAAAAAAAGCCCTGTCTGTTGAATGAATATTTTGAAATGTAATATCGCCAATATTCCTAATCTCTTTATTTAAAAAATAACAACAATCACCAACAGTCCATTGCTCAACTGATGGAAAGCGTCTTGTATGTTAAACATGATATGGTGAACATGCTTCGAGCAATAACAATCTTCATTGTAATAATAACAACAGTAAGTTTGCATTTATCTATGAAATACCGGAACAAAAATGACCTGAGCTAATTTTCCCCACAACAATATACCCACTGAAAAGAATAAACTTGCGAAATGTATATACTATTAAATTGCTTTCAATTTATAAACATGAATGAAAAGCGAGTCCTTACATACATACATTCACTAAATATATTCCATTGTTATTGATGTTAGAAGTCCTTAAACGAGTGTTATTTTTATCTAAATTTTAGCATTTATATTATATGTCCTTTTCTGTGATGATTATATTGATAATTATACGATTGAAGAAACTAGAGCTGCCTTTAATTATTTCTAGAAATCAATGAATTTGCAATTATGCAATTAAGCAATCAGATTAAATTAGCAGCTAATTACTACCCGCGCTATAGTGTGATAAGTATAAAAATTATGCTCAATAATATTTAATCTAAAATAAATGATCAATGATAAATTCATGTTTACTGGACAGGGTAAGGATTCTGATCAAAATAAAAGTAAATTAGCTATTTTTAATTTCTTTTATAATTAATTACCGTAATGATTTTCTTGTAATCCACTGTAACAGTTATATGTTTTCGCTACATGTTGATTTATTTGTTTGTATGATGTTTATCACTGCCCGCAGTGAGAATCGAACCCGCAACCTCAGTGTTGAAAGCCCACGTGATCAATAGTAGTAGAACTACCTTAACCACTCGGCCATCAAAGCCCCCGCTACATGTTGAATATGTTTCACTAATTGTGAAATAGAATCGCAACGAAAAAGTTGTAATTATGCTGATTATTAATTTTAATTGTGCCATTTACATAGTTGAGATACTGGTAATAATTATATGCATGATGTACACGTTTCAGACGAAATTTTAATTTGTAAAATCATCACCCGAACAGTTTAAAAGTTTACCAAATTTGTGCATTTTATTCTGTTTTCTTAATGGCTTCAGCTCACAAATAAGCTTGATAAGGTGCGATTGAAATGAATAAGCTGACTAAAAACTTATGACAAGCTGGATGTCAAATAGATAATCGAAAAAACAAACAACAATCACGCATGTCGAAGCCACAGTAATCATTTTTGTCATGTAATGTACTGATTGTTTCTGTACTGAGTAACGTTTGCTTAGGTATTCATATTCAATACATCCATCGTAATAATGAATTTTATAATCTATTAATCTAAGTTAATAATTTGGCTTCTGCAAACTTTTTTCAAGTGTTCAGATTTTTACGTGTAAAATGTTACACTCGTTTTTTATCTTAAATCGTATTTGGTTGGCTATAAAGAACCTCATTATTACAGACGGGTTGAAATGCAAAACCTTGTTATTTTGTTATATTTCAGAGACTAATTAATCTACATAGTTTTATATCCATGTGTGTGTCACATGAAACGAATATATGCTTGCATTAACAACAAAGGATCATCATTAGTTGTAGGTTGAAGTGGAGAGAAATGTTACTAACATCAACGTAAATTGCTCAATTTTCCGAATTGAAAATGATTCACAAAATTTTATGTTGGCATTTACAGTAACAATGCATTTATTATGCCCAATAATAGATGAAAACCGCGTTAAAGTTCCGTAGAAGCGACAAATCAATTAGTTCATAGACTCAAAACCAGAAGAATAAGCACAAATAGTCAACATACAAAGCTAATATTAATGAAACACAAAAGCAGTATTGAAGCAGGTGTCCGGTATTCGGAACATAGAAAGATTAAAGTATGGTCAATGTTATCTGTGTAACACTTCAATCGTGTCTTTAAACAAGCTCATAATCTCGACAATAATATTTTGTGAGGTAAGATAACATTGAAATTTTACCGTTACTTTGACACTTATGCGTTCAAGCTCAATTTCTCTCTTGCAGTAAGTATAATTGGAGACGGGTCTAAAGTAACGTATGAAGTACGTTATTTTTTATTTAAAACGGTGTCACTCGACTGTAAAAATATGCATAAGTCCAGTATCGATGTTGTAAACTTCAAAATGCCGCAAACTGACAACTTCTTCGTCAGTGAATATTAATGTGGAACCAGTATTGCTTTGCACAAAATATTGCATCTTTACTGCACAAAAGTTAGCATCACATTACATCAAAATTCTGCAGACATGTTGTCAGATTGAACGTCCCTGATATGTCGAAATGTATCATATAGTGTTGACGCTCTGAACAGTTAGTGTCAATATCTCTTGTGCCCATCATTAGTCTTTACATTTGCACAACCTATCTGGGTATAGGTTTGATAGGTAACAGTCTTATAACTATCTTATAATTATTATATAAAAGGTTTTCAGGACACCATTTACAATTAGTTGTAAATATAAATAAACATTTCGCTTTGATGTTGAAATTATTTTTTATACCAGCCAACATTTAAACGCTAAAATATCGTTAATATACAAAACATTGCTCGTAAAATATGTCGTGAATGGTGTATTTGCTTTTCAAATTAGGCTTGTCAAAGTAACAGTTATAGTTTTATCTATACGCTTTCTCAAGAATGAAAAGAAAGGAAATATCTTTGCACGAGATCACGTTCCTTGATGGCATTAAGACTTTATCAAATGTATAGAACAAAACTAAATGCATTTTGGCGTCAGTGTTCAAGGATTGACAAATTTCAAGTTCACAGTAAGGTTCATTTCTGATAATTGTAATTGGATATAACTACAAGACGATTGATCAAAGAAATTGACCGTTGACAAAATATATATGCATTCAAATTTAGCAGTTTGGTTATATCTTTGGGCTGGTCTAAATAATAATTGGAAGCTCTGGAGTGTTATTTTAGTTAGATAACTTGGGCTATTTAGTTGTCGTAATCATTCAAACTGTAGCCAGGTTTTTATTTACAATATTGCAATTTTTGTTAGTCACGCAACACGATTAAACTGTAATACAGATGTACGAATAGTCTTTGTAAAGAAAAACTTGAAAATAGTTGGCAGAATAATAAGTCTAAAAATAAATGGTTAGAAGACTAAGCCGTACAAAGAATAATTTGTTTCCATCTTTCAAGATCTGTGTTTTCATTATTATTTAATTTTAATAATCAGATTGTAATGTGTGAGTTGGTGTGTTGGCGAAATGGTTGGGTATCATACACCATTGGTACATGTACGCAATAGGTGTATCCAATGATAAAATTATAAAATTTTTAAAATTTGTAAAGCCGCAGACGAGTCGTTTTTGTTACCTTGGTTTATAAGTCTGTCACGAAAAAATTTGTGACGTTGGCAAAAATCAGTATACTCACGGCAAGCTCTTGCATATATGATCAATGGGGAAATATAGAAACAGTATGCATGATAAGCTTGAATATTGCTGCACAAGCGAGGAAAAGTTACAGTTTTGAAATAAAATTGTGTCGCTTGTGGTAACATCTTTTTCTGATTACTATATTCATATACATCATTAAATCTAAAAAATGGTGTAGATGAGATGTTTCTGTGGTTTCTTTTAATTCCTGTTCTGACGAATTCATTAACGGTACTCACTCTATAAACGACGCCTGCTAATTTAAATGACAACATCAATATATTTATAGATGAATTTAAAGGACATAGCTTCTGCTATATTGTCTTTAATAAGACGTTACAAAAAATCATATTTAGAGGAACAAATAGGCCATGTGTGGGACACAGTTTGGACCTATTGGAATTCCGATTACCTGCTGAAAACACATCATCTGAAAGTTACAAAATGTTGCCGATGAGAAAATCTAGCATACAATTAAGATGTTCCTCTCTGTATCATAATTTGCTTTTTTTGTTCTTTACCTTATATTTATAGGCATATGTGGAAGCGAAGGCTTTATGTATTATTTCACTGAATAAAAATCTATGCAATTAATGTTTTGTAGTGTGATACGACTAGTAATTTGCGTATTTCCATTGCGAGTTGTTTGCGTTTCGTTATTTCTTTTTGTTTTACCCTAACGCTTTTGGTTCCAAATTACCGTTTTACTTTTTACTAGTTTACCTTGCGAATTTTCAAAAGTAACACTACAAATAAATTACTGTTTTCTGTCCAAGATGTTTTTTTTCAATTTTATTATTAAATTGGTGTTAAATAAAACATACCAACACTTTCACGCTACAATTCGAGATCGACTTTATTTAAAAGATAACTTAATAGTAGATTAAAAGCTGCAGACATATGTTTATATATAAGTTTAAATACCAAAAACTTCGTAGTTATAACCACATTATATATATATTTTATAATAGTTGTAAATACAAAAATAATTTTTTTACAGAAATCAACGATAAAAATACTATTAGTAATGTGTTAAACCAACTACTATTAGTATATATTTATTGGTAATTTGTACATGTTCCCTTTTGATGTATACCGCATATAAAGTCAATAACAACGTACCGGCATTTATCACTGAATTTATCCTTTCAGTAGCACTTCAAAACAATCAGGTCATTAGCACTTTTTGAAAATTTCCAATAAAAGGAATATAGGACTAAAGTCCAATGTACTATATTTAAAATTTGAAGATAAAGTTTAGTATTAAAGTCAGTGAGTCTACCCTTGTCAATATTATTTTAACCGACATTATAGTGCCTTTATGGATATTTTGGATGATTTATGTGTCAAAGGTGCTGAAACATGCTCAAATGTTCCTAGTACTTCAAAATGTCTTAATTATATTGGTATCGCACCCAAACAGCAGAAATCGGGGCTTACACTTTATTTAAACAACCTGTGTAATAATCTCTTTATAGATATTTCCCCAAGTATATGCCTCATAATAATAAGAATGAACGACAATAGTGGCTGAGTAATTAATGCAAATAGGCATCCAACATTATCATAAGCGTTGTAACACTGTGGTTGCAAGTTTGATCCTTACTACGAACAATGAGGGCTCGACTTGCTTCAAGCTTTTTTCATGAATTGCCAGATTTCACACCAAAACAGTGATTTTTGTGGTGCTTCCTCCCTGAATAAAAATTATTAAACATCTTGATATACATTTTGCGCAAAAAATTTCGAAAGTGGATATAAACCCCATTCCTGCAAGCAAACAAAGAAAATTATTTATCTATAATAATGTGTGTTTACTATCAAAAAAGTATTATAGGAAGGATTTTTTTAAATCAAATTCAGTCAACTGCCTTTTCATATTGCTTTATAAAATTTTCCTCTTAACAAAAGCTTTTAAGTCACATTTCAGTATAATATTTGCATACAATCTTCAAAGTTTACAAAAAGCATGTTTAATACGGAATTACTAAACAACTTAAACATACCTTATTTTACAAAGCAATTATTACAATCTACTTGTAAATAAAGCAAGACAACATAATTCTCAAATGTTTAATAATCCATTTGATTGTAATATCTGATACAGTTGTTAATTTAAATCAATTCTGTTTAAAAAGGCGTCGATGAAGTAGTAGTGTTATCTTGAGTTTCTGGTGCCTGTTGAGATGACGGGGGTGCAGCTGTCGTAATACCGTCACCTTCATCAAATATATAAAAAGTAAAAACCACAAAACAGCAGAAAAAAAACCCAACAATTTTTAAGAATACTTTAGTTATTATTATTATCTGTTAAATTTAAAATTAATTATCTTTCTATTTAATCGCGGAAACCGTTCTTCTATTCTTCTATTTAGTTTTTGTGACATGTCGTAAAGACATTTTGTGCCAAAAATCTGTAGCCGGCTACAAAAGGCTAAACACTCCGCTGGGACCATACTGGGAGGGTTCACAGTGCTCGACCCACAGAACAGCCCAGCGCGTCCCCGGGTGGCGGATAGGGGAGACCACCTCGTTGGGGGTTGTCAGGTCATAATACGGAATGCCTGACCGCGGACCGTAGTGGGTAACGTGTTTGGAGAGTGCCGCGCTCCTTGCGCGATAAAGACCCCTTTTGTAGATTTCGAAAAAGAGTAGGCTCATTGTAGCCGCTACAAAATGCTATATTCTCCGCCCCTACCCAAAACTCCATACTTTTCCAGTGGCAGTCAAAATTATATTCCCTGTGATCCATCCCACCCCCATTTTCCGTTGATTTATTGTTTGTTAACTTGATCCCGTCCTTAATATAGCTGAAATAATGCTCGTTGGACGTAAAGCAGACATCCAATCAAGCAATCAATTAACCAAACACTCCATCCATACCCAATTAATTCTCGTTGCAATGGCAGTCACAGTAATTAATTTACAAGGATTGCCTGATTTCCTACCATACGTCAAGTCTTTTCGGCATGTTCGCAATGACATAGCAGAACAAATGGTTCTAAATATATTTTTTTCCTTTTACATCAAACATATATTACATTTTTTTAAGTTCCATTGTTTATATTGTCATATGCATTATATTTAAATGAAACAGAAAGAAGGAGAGAAAAGAATTCGGTAAATACAAATTGAATTATTAATCAAAATAGAACACGGGTGAAATTTCGGTTTCACAAATAACTAATGCCATTCAAAATCCTTGATGTAGATCAATACAAATTCAAAACATTTTCATGAATATTTTGGATATTTACATTTAGAGATACGCTCCAATGGCACATAATGAAGACAAATGTGCAGAAAGCTACTTCTCAATGCATATTAACTTGATTCAGTTTATTAAAACAATACGTTTTCTAATCAAATGAAACATGTTTCGGATATTAGAAATTATTACTCCGAAAAATGTTTACGATTCAGTTAAAAAAAAATGTACTACTGGTTTTTAATTTCGTGACTTACTCATTATATTAATACACGTTCGGTCCATACAGAAACAGTAGGATCCTGGATGCTGGCCTGCAATGCACTGTTGGTGGGCTTCATGTTGCTTCAAGAAAAGTATTACCGGCGATTCATTGGACACAGTTTTAAAAATGCACGTTAAACGTCGTTATTTTGAACTTTGGTGAGAAGCGTCCTGTTTAATGCCTCAACGTGTAATACATTTCTTAAATTTTCTACAATTAAGCATTGATTTATCACATTTACATTCGGTGCTTGTTCATTTGTAGTAGTTTAGACTATTTCAAGATCTGATTTACATAATGACTCATGGTCTACTATACTACATGTGTATGTAACAAAACGTTTATTACCCCATTTCCATGGTGAGTGTAACAGACGCCAGTGTTTTGTGTGATTTCCACTAAACAATACTGAAATATACAAAATAGGCTCGAAAATCTATATAACATCCCAATGCCCTGTTCCCTAACAAGATGTATCAGACTTTTCCATTTTTGCAATATCACCAATTTATAGAAACAATTACAAATTATCCCTTATATTTGCCTAACTATTGGCGTTAATGTTTTGACTCTGCCTAATCTCGAACGATAGTAAGAAAAAGTATCAAATCACTCGTGAAAACCTGATTCAGGAAATCTCACTACTATTTGTCTTAACCTGTCCTGTAAGTCACTCTAATTGCATCACTGTGCCCATGACAGTTCGACGTTAATGGTCTCACTCTGTCTAAAATGGCCGACGCTAATTATCTTACTCTGTCCTGTAAGAAGTGCTAAGACGTCATTCTGTCTACAACAGTTCAACGCTAATTGTTTCCTGTGTCTGAAAAATTTCGACGCTCATTGTCTCTTTTTGCCTATAACAGTTCGACGCCATTAGTCTCAATTTATTTGAAATGTAAAATTAAAGGTCTGGGTCACTGTCTTTTCTTTTTTATTCAGCAGGCCTTCTAGGAACTAATAAGAGTACAAAAACAGGTCGGCGAGAAGAGGAGCACAATTAGCACCCATATAAGTGGTACGATATGTTTATATTTTGCTATAGCTGTTCGACGCTAATAGGATCACTCTGAATATAGGAGTCCGGCGCCAATGACTCCATTCTGCTTGTAACAGTTCGACCCTAATTTTCTTACTCTGCTTATAACGGGTGACGCTAATGGTCTCATTATGTCTAAAACAGTTCAACGCTGACGGTCTCATCATGTCTATAACAGCTCTACGATAATGGATTTACTCTGTCTAAAACAGTTCAACACTCATGGTCCTTTTCTACCTATAACCGTTCGATGTTAATAGTATAGCACTGCCTAGTGAGTTACGTGAATTGTCTTAATTTTTATAATAATTGGCGCGAATGTCTTACTCTGGATAGTATTTGACGCTACTGGTCATTATGCATATAGGTTTAAGCTAATAATCTTGCGTTACATATAAAAGTTAATGCAATGTATAACTCTGTCTAGTAATTGACGCTAATGGTCTTTCTCTGTAAAGTAGTTGACGCTTATTGTCTTACTCTCTCTTGCAATTGACACTTATCGTCATTCTCTTACTAGTAATAGACACTTATAGCTAATATGCTCACTCTGAATATAGGAGTTTTCCGCAAACGACATCAATCTGCATATAACAGTTCTACGCTAATTTTCTTACTCTGTCTATTAGGACGCAAATGGTATCAGATAATGGTCTTATATTGCTTTTAACAGTTTGATGATAATGGTTGAAGTCTACATCACTTTGACGGAAATGTTCTCACTCCACCAATAGCAGTTCGATGCTAATGGTCTCATTCTGCCTATCAATTTTTCCCTTATAGTCTTATTTTTTTACAACTTTTATGTTATTCACATTGATGTGTCGTCTTGATTATGGTAAGGGTTATAACAAATATGACAGTACAAGATTAGTAATATTTTATGAAAAAAAAAACTTACCTGATGCGCACATTATTTTTACAGTCGTGTGAAAGGTAAGGACTATAACAAAGGTGACACAATCAGGAAAGACACAAAAATAACTTGCCTGTCCTGCAGCACATATATCTCCGAAACAGTCCAAGCCCTGCGATGTACCTACTAAAGTTAAACAATGGTTACTTAATACTCCATTCAAATGTGATGTAATATTATTACGAAAAGATTTCAATATTGTCTGAGTTATTGTTCCGCGGCTAGACATATTAGAGTTCGTTCGTCAGTCCAATATACCAAGCCTCGGAGCAATAATACAGAAAAAACACAGAACAACTACACAATTTTACCTTTGTTGAAATACCACACCAATAATGAATATGAAAACTTGACGTTATTCGACATCACGGTATCTTGGGCGATTACTTTAATTTGGATTTTGTATTGTATTGGAAATTGTAATAATATAAATGAGTATTACATTATTGTTAGTCAATTTTGTCAAAAATGCGTTTTTGTGATATGTTATAATTTACTCGTTTCACTATGAATAATTAAAAAACCTATTGCGTTAATTACTTTTAAAACCATCCCAATGTTCGTTTATTGTCAAGCGCACATGTAATGTTCAGATACCAGACATCTACAAGGTGATTATTGTCAAGCGCACATGTAATGTTAGGATACCAGACATCTACAAGGACGTAGAATAGACATCAAACACGTGCTATAAACAGGTTATTCTTGGCAGATACCGACCGAACAAGATTTAGAAAGTCAAGGGACAATGCAGACAAACATATACAACATGAAACACAAACACAAAATCAAAGGTGAGAAATTCAAACCCATTTAAAACCATGGGTGCAGTCATGTGCTCCGTACGAATAAGCAGTGCCTGCCAAACAAAAATAAGACACCATAGATTTGCTTATTGTCATGTCTAGGAAAAAGAAAAATCCCTGAAATAGCAAAGACTATACATGACTCATCAGTCATGGTGATGGCTATTGTACGTCTGTATGCATAACATCATCTTAGGTACAACACATTATTGTCAAGAAAATTTAATATCGATCGCAACTTATAAGTTATGAACTTTGCATATGTAATGGAATGTTGCTATCGATGAACCGAAGTTGAGAGCTAGAAAGTTGAAGTCATCACGTTTGTCGCTTGGTGTGGTTTGTAGTTTTCCGCGCCGATTTAAAAAAAGACTTAAGTTATTAGCCTACCTAGTATGTGAATTTGTGTAGTCTTTAAGCCCGCTAGGGTAGATAAAATGCAAATAGTCAACAGGCATCCCCAATGTGAAATTAAAAGTCTGGACCAGTGTCTTTTTACTCAACCTTATAATAATACAAAAACATGTAGACAATGTAAGGATAAACGTGTAGGTTCAATAAGACAGATATTTGTTTATTAGAAAATATAACATGTGATGGATCTTCTAATCAGTGTACATGTTATCTGATTTAGAGTATTCGATGGTGATGACTAAGTTCTATCGTGGCTGATTAATATGTATTTATATAGTCTCATTCCCGGTTTCTAAAAACAAACACCTGCTTTAAGATATTTGAATCTGTCGGTAGGCTGCATATAGGGGATGGTCGTTACGATTTTCGAAAAATGAAAGGTTTTTTTGGGAAAGGAATTCAGACCTTAAGATGTCTACCATGTCTTTGTAACTTGTTCAAATCCACAATTCATATATGTTATTATTTTTATGTTAATTACATCTGTAAATTTCTTTTCGAGCAGTAATGCATAATGTTTCTACAAATAAAAGGAATTCACTAGAACGATACAAAAATGTGATTATTGTCAAGTGCACATGTAATGTTCGGATACCAGACATCTACTAGCAGTATACTAGTAAGCAACACAAATAAATATCTCAATCTGATCGTTTTAAATGAAGCGCTCAACCTAAATTAACGTCTGCGAAACATATTTATGTATGAACGCAATAAGATTTTCGATAAATTTTTTGAAATTTTTCTATTTTGATTAAATGTAAGTGTAGACATATAATATCAAAACAAACTATTACCAGAATTACAAACAAATTAGTCCTGTGCAAATAACAACAGATCCTGCAATTATATTACAGTGACACTTTTACAGAAAAAATAATGTGGAGACCCGCTATCGACCAACAATCTACGGTAAACTATAAACTTTTTAATGGCACAAACCAGAACCTCATTTTTGGAAGTAATGGTAGAAATGTATAGTCATATTTTTTTTTATAGAAAAGGTATATCTCCTCAACCTTTGCTAACAAAGTGTAGAGTGTGAAGTATGCAAAAAACTAAAGACGGAATATCTACTCTATAAGAAGTTTATACAAATTTAATTTCAATAAATTTTCAGATAAAAGTAAAAACATATGCATTTCATTACAAAAATATAAATGGATTATCTCTGTGCTATATGGATGATTTGTTTTCCGTCGTCCATGACAATATGAACGTCATTAAAGAATCACCTGTCAATACTATTTTATCAAGTCACAAATCGTTTTGACAATAAAAGTCTTTCAGTGATAAAGTCATTGTTAAAATTTACAGTCCTTTCATTGCAAAAGTAATTTTATTGATAGGTTTTCTAATCGATCCAAAGCATATATGAGCACCCATTTTAATTTATTGACACAGATATTTCTAAATTAAATCATAAGTCCAGATATTATACAATAAATTCCATTTTAAAATATTTCGATTGGCTCTCTTTTAACAAGTCAAGGTGGTTACCACCTCGTGGCTGTGTATTTAATATTTAATATGTGCAAGTAATTACGGTAAAACAGAATACAGGACTGTACCAGTTGATATAGTTCTGACAGTTGAATCCATTACGGAAGTTGGTGTAGTTTCTTGTGTCATAGGCGTCTCTGTGGTTGAATGTGCAATTGAAGTGGGTGCAGCTGTTGTAGTAGAATGGCCTACATCAAATGTATTAAAGTTGAAAAAGAATGAAAATGAAACATTCACCGGAGGCTATAGGAATCTTTGATAGGTACATTCCAGAGTCGAATTTGTTTTGATCTGTTGGAAAAAGGAGACCACTACAAAAGCCATATATCATACATTTGTGTTTTGCCAATTTTGTTTGTATGGAATCCTCAAAGACGAATTAGAATACAATAAATTGAATCAAACCATACATCGGTTAAGCATTATGCTTGCACAATTCAACCGAGAACAACAAACCTTTCTTTTTTCGAAGTTATATCCCGATCACCAAAAGCTGCTATATAGGAACAATTTAGTAGAAAAAGTGGTAAGGTAGCAATTCAATTGATTTCGTGTCCTTTGATCGCAAGTGGTGCTTTCAAGGGAGTCGACCAACTAGGGCGTCCCCTTGGGGCGGATAGAGAAGACTCTCTAGTTGTGTGTGTCATGTTATAATTCAGAATGCCAGACTGCAGACAACAGTGTTCAAAGTATTTTGAGAGTGCCACACGTTTTGCATTCTGAATACACCTTCAGTAGATTTTATAAAGAATAGGTTCATTGCAGCGCTACTAAATTGCATATTCTCTGTCTCTATCTAATTTAGCTATTGATGGTATATCTCTTTATCTTTTTGATTTAATGTGTGTAAACTTGTTTATATATATCTCTGAATAATGGTCGATGAACGTTAAGTCAAAAGATAATCATCTGATCACGTGTCTGTCAACACTGAGGTGGTTGGATCTAGATTACTGGCGTGCAGGGTGTGCATTACTTCAAGATAATTTAAAAATCTTTGCCAGACTTCCTGCCGAAGGTTGTTTGTTAACCGGGTAATTAGACCTCATTCGCTGATAAAATCTAGACTGTAAAATACAGATGAAATAGTCGCATATTTTTTCTGATCTTTTATCAGAAAAGATATCAAGATATCAAGAGTTTTAAGGTTAAGGTAGAAATAATAATAATAATAATAATAATAATAATAATAATAATAATAATAATAAAAATAATAATATTGTTGCTGATGATGTTCTTGCTGTATGACTGAAACATTTCTTTGCTTAAACATTGATCTTATTTGTATATACATTATACGCTGTAAACTTTAATACTCACTCATTGCATTAACACATGCCTGGTCCATACAAAAACAGTAGGATTCTGGATGATGGCCTCCAATGCACTGTTGGTGGACTTCATGTTGCTTCAAGAAACGTATTAAAAACGATGCATTGGACATACTTTGAACTATAAACTTAAAACGTTGTTATTTTAAACTTTGGTGATAAGCGTCTTGTTCAAGGCCTTAAAGTATAATGAATTTCTTAAATTTTCATATAATTAAGCATTGATTTATCATATTTACATTTGATGCTTGTTAGTTTGTAGCAGCTTAAACTATTTGAAGTTCTGATCTACATAATGACTCATGGTTACAATACGACATATGTATGTAACGAAACGTTAATTACCACATTTCCATGGAGCGTGTAACATACGCCAGTGTTTTGTGGGATTTCCACTAGGCAAAACTGAAATAAATAACCAGATGGGTATTTTGTTATACATGTACGTCAAGCTGAAATATTGCGTAAACAAATATAAAATAGTGGCCTAGAAGATCTATATTACATCGTGTTTACAGAAAACGCAGACTCTGATTCAGACATGGGCACAATGCCCGGTTCCCTGATTGAATTCAAACTTTTACAATATCCCCAATTTGTTAAACCAACATTACATAATTCATCGGCTATAATAGACTGCATTCCTCCGAAAAGAGATTTGACACTATTTCTACTATGTGCCTAGTTAATGCCGCTAATATTTTAAATTTGCCTAATCTCGAACGATGGTGAGAAAAAGTACTCGTGAAAATCTGATTCAAGAATTCTCTATTTGTCTTACCCTGCCCTGTAAGTAAATCTAATGGCCTATGACAGTGCGACGCTAATAGTCTCACTCTGTCTAAAACGGTCGGCCTAATTATCTTACTCTGCCTTATAAGCAGTGCTACATCACTCTGCCTATGACAGTTCGATGCTAATGGTCTCACTCTGTCTAAAACGTTCGACGCTACTTATCTTACTCGTCTTTGTAAGCAGTACTATGACATCACTCTGCATATGACAGTTTCGATGCTAATAGTTTCACTCTGTCTAAAAAGTTCAACGCTACTTATCTTACTCTTCTTTGTAAGCAGTACTATGACATCACTCTGCATATGACAGTTCGATGCTAATAGTTTCACTCTGTCTAAAATGTTTGACGCTACTTATCATACTCTTCTTTGTAAGCAGTACCATGACATCACTCTGCCTATGACAGTTCGATGCTAATAGTCTCACTCTGTCTAAAAAGTTTGACGCTACTTATCTTACTGTTCTTTGTAAGCAGTACTATGACATCACTCTGCCTATGACAGTTTCGATGCTAATAGTTTCACTCTGTCTAAAAAGTTTGACGCTACTTATCTTACTGTTCTTTGTAAGCAGTACTATGACGTCACTCAGCCTATGACAGTTTGATGCCAATGGTCTCACTCTGTCTAAAACGTTCGACGCTACTTATCTTACTGTTCTTTGTAAGCAGTACTATGACATCACTCTGCCTATGACAGTTTCGATGCTAATAGTTTCACTCTGTCTAAAATGTTCGACGCTACTTATCTTACTCTTCTTTGTAAGCAGTACTATGACGTCACTCTGCCTATGACAGTTCGATGCCAATGGTCTCACTCTGTCTAAAAAGTTCGACGCTACTTATCTTACTCTTCTTTGTAAGCAGTACTATGACATCACTCTGCATATGACAGTTCGATGCTAATAGTCTCACTCTGTCTAAAAAGTTTGACGCTACTTATCTTACTGTTCTTTGTAAGCAGTACTATGACATCACTCTGCATATGACAGTTTCGATGCTAATAGTTTCACTCTGTCTAAACAGTTTGACGCTACTTATCTTACTCTTCTTTGTAAGCAGTACTATGACATCACTCTGCCTATAACAGTTCGATGCTAATGGTTTCACTCTGTCTAAAAAGTTTGACGCTACTTATCTTACTCTTCTTTGTAAGCAGTACTATGACATCACTCTGCATATGAGTTTCGATGCTAATAGTTTCACTCTGTCTAAAAAGTTTGACGCTACTTATCTTACTCTTCTTTGTAAGCAGTACTATGACATCACTCTGCCTATGACAGTTCGATGCTAATAGTTTCACTCTGTCTAAAAAGTTTGACGCTACTTATCTTACTCTTCTTTGTAAGCAGTACTATGACATCACTCTGCCTATGACAGTTCGATGCTAATGGTCTCACTCTGTCTAAAAAGTTTGACGCTACTTATCTTACTGTTCTTTGTAAGCAGTACTATGACGTCACTCTGTGTGATGGCTGGTAGAGCGCACACAAATGACAACAAAAGCAACAATTTAAATAACTCTTTAACTATATACAGCAAAACATATAAAACAAATAATAATAAAAGCAAGTTTGTTTACAAAAAATAATTTTAAACAGTGGAAAGTCCAAAGTTCCAAAAGTAACTGTCCATTAACCCAAATACTTCCAAAATTCCGTAGGTATCAGATATACAGCTGTAAATTCACACTTCAATCCGTTGCTTCTACTGGGTACTGCATTCTCATGTACTGCAACAAACGGCTACTCGAAAACTACACTACACTAACATCACAAAACAACATAAACCAAGTACTGTACACCAACATCAGACTACATACTACTGGTCACTACTGGGACCCCAGCAGACCGGTGAGATCCCAACAGCGTCACGTGCAAGATCTATTTACAAAATTTACAAATTTGCATGTTTTCTCTGAAGCACTCGACTCGATATTGATCCAAATAGTATATAGGTAAGACCAAGTAAAATTTAATCAT
Organism: Limnoperna fortunei; assembly: GCA_944474755.1. NCBI lineage: Eukaryota > Metazoa > Mollusca > Bivalvia > Mytilida > Modiolidae > Limnoperna > Limnoperna fortunei. The sequence goes on from OX104124.1 coordinate 59,538,330, forward strand.
GTGATTTGATTGAGGCTTACTATAGGTGATTTTAAATATCCTACCGCGTCTAGCCACGGGTAATAAATTGATACCTATACAAATGTAAACGAATGTAAAAAAAAGTTATTCGTGACATCTCCTCCATCCGAAGAGAAGTACAAAGTACTTTATTACAAGAAAAAACAAAAACAAAAATAAAATGGTATGCTATTAACAACTACAAATGTATAAACAAATCCTAATATACGTGTGGCAAGCGCCTCTTCGTATACCAAAACCTGTTCACAACTCACCTTATCTGATATCTGGTTTCCTATATTCTGCTAAAATCTGCCACTATCTTAAATGTGTAGGGTTGCAAGACCAACGCCCATCGCATAAGTCGCGCATTCGCTACCTTTTTCTTATTTAAGTAGATCAAAGGTTTATGATCGGTAAATTCATGACCTTATAAGTACCTGTAAAACTTTTGAATCGCCCACACTTTTGCCAAACATTCTTTTTCAATAGTGGAGTACGCTACTTCACTATTTTTAAATTTTCTACTTGCATAGGCAACCGGCATCTTAATTCCTTCTTGCTCTTGCATTAAAACGGCCCCAATACGGTAATCTGACGCATCAGTCGTGAAAATAAATGGTTCGGACATATTTGGTAGTTTTAAAATTGGGAACTTGATTAGCGCGTTTCTAAGAGTCCCAAATGCATGTTCGTGAGAACGTTCCCAAATAACCTTATTCGGCTGACCCCATTTGGTTAGGTCATTAAGCGGAACTGCGATGCACGCAAAATTTGGAATGAATTTGCCGAAAAACTCTACTAATCCTAGAAAAGATGAGCACCTGTTCTTTTGTAATAGGTCTCGGCGCTTCTTTAATCGCTCTTACTTTATCTTAATGAGGTTTCAGCTTGTCATCTCCTACAAAATGACCCAAGCATTCCAAACTATCGTATGCAATAGAACATTTTCCGGGTTTCACTGTTAAATGCACATTCCGTAGTCTAAACAAAAATGAGGAGTTCACGTAAAACATTCAAATGTTCAACAAAAGTCATAGTGAAAATAATGATGTCGTGAATAAAATTGTCGATGTTTTCCATGTCCTTTAAAACCAGACTCATCAATCTAGACAACAAAGCTGGAGCTGTGACCAACCCAAATGCCATTCTACAAAAATGATACAATCTTTTTGGAGTTTGAAAAGCTGTTTTGGGCCTAGAACATTCCGCTAAAGGTTACTGCCAATAACCTTTGGATAAATCTAGCCGTTAATGTCCCGCTAATTTTGAAAACATTTCATCCGCATTAGGCATTGGTTCGGCATCAAAAATAATCTGACTATTCAACGTTCTAAAGTCAATGCAAAAACGATTTGTAGAATCTTTCTTTTTCACAATTACAATTGAAAAAAATGCGGACTTGAAGACGGTTCAATTACATTCAATTCTAACTTCATCATTCACAGTCGAAATCAGTGAATAAGGAATAGGATATGGCTTTATCCTCATCGGTATATCAGTAGTTAGCCTAATTTTATGTTCTAAAAGATCAGTACAACCAGATTTATCTCTTAACACGTCGGGAAAATCATTTAGAAGTTCTCTTACCTGAGTTTTTTCTTCTTCTTTAAGTTCAGGATTAACATCGACTTGATCTGGACCTGCATCTGTATTAATGCATGGTATATCATGGAACTCACCTTGAGCAGCATCATTTTCTTCACTGTCCATATCAATGACTGCCATGTTTATTGTCGCCAACACCTTATTGTTTTGGTCATCATAAACAGTTAAACTGTCACAAATGTTTGTCCTATCTAAGTATTCCTTCAGGAGATTGGCGTGGAAGGTTTTGATCTTACCATTAACACTGACTTTATAATCGACCTGACCTACTTTCCCTTCAACATCAAATGGACATTTCCATTGCATCAGCAATTTGTTATTATCAGTTGGTAATAATATAAGTACCCTATCACCTACCTTCATATTACTTTCCTTAGCAGACCTGTCATAGTAAATTCTATGTTTCTTAGAAGCCTTTTCCAGATTATTCCTAGCCAATTCACATGTAGATTGTAGTCTCTCCTTTAGATCAATAACATACTGATAAAAAAGTAGTTTTTACCTCTGTATCGATTGGTTTTTTTGTCCACAACGCTTTTAGTATAGATAACGGACCTCTTACAGACCGACCATAGATAAGTTCAAAGGGTAAAAATTTTAAGCTTTCCTGTGGAACCTCCCTATAAGCAAACAATAATGCATTTAAGTATCTATCCCAATCTTTTGGACGCTCAGTACAATTGCGTTTTAACATTTGTTTTAAACTGCCAGTAAAGCGTTCTACCAAACCATTACACATTAGGTGATATACAGTAGTAGTTGTCAGTTGTTTCAATGATATGAGGCGACAAACTTCATTCGTGAGTGCTGAGGTAAACTGACTGCCCATAACAGTTAGCATTTCCTGCAGAACCTTTACCCTGCAAAACATATCTACTAGAGCCTCTTCAACCCTTTCCGTTTCAATACCCTTCAAAGCTATAGCCTCTGGGTATCTGGTGGCATCGTCAACAAGTCAAAATATATCTATTTCCTCTATCAGTAACTGGGTGAAGAGGACCAATAAAGTCAACAGCTACCCGCTTGAATGGTTCATCAATCAGTGACATTTTTTGAAGAGGACCTCTGCCAATTCTACCCTTCGGTACTGTTTTTTTACAAATATCGCACGATTGGCAAAACCTTTTTACATCTGATGTAATTCCAGGCCAATGAAAAGACGTACGTATTCTGTCCAAGGTACGCTGCGTACCCATATGCCCTGACATGATTGACTCATGAGAAAGTTTCATAACCCTTTTACGATAAGATTAACTAACTGACAGTAGACTTTACCATTCTCTACTGAAGTTGACATAAACTTTCTATACATAAGTTTCTATTTTACTAACCACTTTACTTTACCATTATGATGTGCAATTGTATTACCCGACTGCACCAAGGTTCTCACTTCAGGTAATGTTGGATCGTTTTGTTGAGCTTCGACAATCTCTTTTGGATTTACTTCGCTTGTAATAATATCCTGTACTCTTAACTGGGAATATTGTTTACTTTTATCCTTAACTTGTTGTCTGGTTTCAACAGCATTCACTGACCTCCAATTAGGATTAGGGTTTCCTGAGGTACATTACCAATGATCAAATCATAAACAGGTGTTGCCATACACCAAGCATCGTACTCTCCTTTCAAATGAGGAGTGTCTATAAATATATGTGCAACAGGGGCTTCTATTTTTGAACCATCGGCTAAAAAAACATACTTGTGTGGAACCTAATAGACAATCCTCATAAACTACACTTCTCTTCACAACGATACCACTACATCCGGTGTCTCTTAAGACTGTAACAGATTAACCATTTACCAAGCCTGGGGAAACCGGCATACTTACAGCAGACATACTCTGGCATGACGATGAAAGAGTAGTGTCCGTGCTGGGAAACGCATTAACAAAAGACTGATATGGCAGAGTACAAGCGTTACACACATTTGTACGATTTGAATTTTCACTTTCCTTACCGTACAACTTTGAGTTACCACGGGGTGATCTCATATCCGCCGTCACAGTACTTACCTTATTTGTATTGGATTTTACACGACAATCCGAAGCGATATGCCCTTGTTTTCCACATTTAAAACACTTTCTGTCACTTACTGGAACAAAAGGGGTACGTTCTACATGTTTACCTAACTGCTCCTTTTGGGTTTATCAGGGTGTCTATAATTACTAGAGTTATTACTTGACTGAACTGTTTTACTCTTGTTAAGAAGAGCGCTTGCGCTAAAAAATCGCGCTTCTCTATATTGGTCAGCCAATGATGCCATTTTGTCTAAAGAAGACGGAATTCGTTCCTTTAGAAATAACAACAAATCTTTCAAACATACATGCATAAATTGATCCCGTAGCATCAAGTCAAAAAGTCCGTCAAATGTCATCTCGGTTTTAGACATTTCAATCCATCTTTTGAAATAACTATTCAATCAGACCGAAAATTGAACAAAAATTTCACCTATTTGAGGCCTACAACTACGGAATTTACGTTTGAAACCATCTTCCGTCAAATCGTAGAGTTTCAAAAGAGCATCCTTTAATGCTTCATAATAGAGAGATTTATCGGCAGGCATCAATGCAAAAACGTCTAAAGCTTTGCCTCTCAATAGGCCGCTTAGGTTAGTTGCTAATTCCGATGTTTTCCATTTTTGCGAAATGGCATACCGTTCATAACGTCGGAGATAACTATCCATGTCATCTTTTCCATCTTCAAAAACGGAAGGTATAAGATATACAGCTGTAAATTCACACTTCAATCCGTTGCTTCTACTGGGTACTACATTCTCATGTACTGCAACAAACGGCTACTCGAAAACTACACTACACTAACATCACACCACAACATAAACCAAGTACTGTACACCAACATCAGACTACATACTACTGGCCACTACTGGGACCCCACTATGTACAAAATTTACAAATTTGCACTCGACTCGAAAGTGATCCAAATAGTATACAGGTAAGGCCAGGTAAAATTTAATCATGCGATTTGATTGAGGCTTACTATAAAGGGTTTAGAAATCATACTGTGGCTAGCCACGGGTAATAAACTGATACATATACAAATGTAAACGAATGTACAAAACAACAGTTATCCGTGACACTCTGTCTGTAACAATGGCATCACTCTGCTTCAACAGTTCAACGCAAATGGTTTTTCTCTGTCTGAAACAGTTCGACGCTAATAGTCTCACTATGCATATAACAACTCAACGATAATAGATTCACTCTGTCTGTCTGAATCATTTCAACTCTCATGGTCTTATTCCACCTATAACAGTTAGATGCTACTAGTCTAGCTCTGACGTTAATGGTCTTAATTTTTATACTTATTGACGTGGATGTCTTACTATAGATAGTATTTGACGCTACTGGTGTCACTATGCCTATAGCAGGTTTAAGCTAATAGTATTGCTTTACCTATCAACTTTAATGCCATGTATACCTCTGTCTAGTAATAGACGCTATTTAGTATTTGAGGCTAATTGTCTTACTCTGTTTGTTATGGACACTTATCGTCTTACTCTTACCAGAAATTGACACTTATCGTCCTACTCTTACAAGTAATTGACGCTCAAGGTCTTACTCTGCCTTAACCTGTTTGACGCTTAGAGACTCAATTTTTATAGCAATTGGTTTTTATGTTCTGTTAATCAACGCTAGTTGTCTTATTACTCATATAGAAGTGCGACAATAGTGTTTATATTGTTTTGGCAGTTGCTTTTTGAGGCTAGAAGGCTCACTCTGAATATAGGAGTTCGGCACCAATGAGACCATTCTGCTTCTAACAGGTCAATGTGAAAAGTTTCAATTTGCCTAGTATGACGTTAATGCTCTTATTTTGCTTTAAACAGTGTGATGCTAATGGTTGAACTCTATAGCACTTTGACGTAAATTTTCTCACTCCACCAATAGCGGGGTTCGACGCTAATGGTATCATTCTGCTTATCAATTTATCAGTTACAGTCTTTTTTTGCAACTTATTTTCATAGATGTGTCGTCTTAATTATGGTACGAGTTACAACAAAGATAACAGTACAAGATGAGTAATATTTTATGACAAAATAATTTACCTGGTGTGCACATGATTTTTGCAGTCGTTTGAAAGGTAAGGACTATAACAAAGATGACACAATCAGGAAAGATACAAAAATAACTTGCCTGTCCTGCAGCACATATATCTCCGAAACAGTCAAAGCCCTGCAATGTACCTACAAAAGTTAAACAATGGTTACTTAATACTACATTCAAATGTGATGTAATATTATTGCGTAAAGATTTCAATATCGTTATTGTTCCGTGGCTAGGCATGTTAGAATTCGTTCGTCAGTCCAATATACCTAACCTCGGAGCGATAACTTACACAAAACAAAATTCCTACGCCATTATACCTTTATTGAAATACCACACCAATATTTAATAGGAAAATTTGACGCTATTAAACCTTGTTGACCAACCCTTTTCGACATCACGGCATATTGGACGGGTTTACAAATGTCATTTTGGAAATTGTAATTATATTATGACTGTTAACTATTGTTAATCGATTTTGTCTAAAATGGGTTTTTCAGATAAGTTATAATATAAACATCCTAGATTACTAATATTATAAACAGTACAAAAAATTATTGCGTAAATTTCTTTTAGAACAATTCCCATGATCGTTTGAAAAACAAATGTACCGAAATAGCAATGTTTGTATTCGGAATTTAATATTTGTTTTAGGGCTATACAAAAATACAAAAGATACAAAAATGAAAGCCATTATATTAGGTCTTGCTAGATCATACTCAAATTTCCTTCATTATAATATCTATTTACCTACTCAAATACTAAATTAGATCCCGTTTTTACCGGCAGAAATAGGTCCATGAATATAATAGAAAAGAAAGTAGAATAGACATCAAACACGTGCAATAAACATGATATTCCAGATAGAAACTGACCAAACAGAACGTCGAAGGTCAAAGGTCAATGACGTCGAAAGTCAAGGGACAATGCAGACAAACATAAACAACATGAAATAAAACACAAAATCAGAAAGTGAGAAATATGAACCCAATTAAAACCATGGGTGCACAGTTATATGCTCCGGACGAATAAACAGTGCCTATCGCAAATTAGAAACAATTGAATTACTTATTGTTATGTCTAGCAAAAAAGTCTAATCTTGAAATATCAAAGACTTCCTATAGCTCTGCAGTCATGGTGACTGCCATTGTACGGCACTACCGATAACATCAACGTAAGTACAACAAATTATTGTCAAGAAAATTGAAATATCGATCGAAAGATATAGCATAACTTAAAAGTTGTAAAATTAACAACTTATAGCGTAGTTCAGAGCTGATGGAATGTTCGATGAACCGAAGTTGAGAGCTGGCCGAAACAATTTTCGAAATATGAAACGTTTTAATCCTGTTATATTGGAAAAGAAATCCAGACTTTAAAATATCTACCATGTCCTTTTAAACATTTGTATATCCACAATTCATATATACCTCTATTTGAATAGAACGTGTCACTGTTAGTAGGCCCTTGTTATTGCTGTTAAAACGGTAGTCAGGATAAAAGAAAACCCATCTACTGTTATTATTTTTCTGTAAGTTAGATCTGTAAATTTCTTTTCGATCAGTTATGCATAATTTGTCTACATTTAAAAAAAATTATCAGAATGGCCAAAAAGGTGTTTATAGTCAGGGGCACACGTAATGTTCAGCGACTAGACATCTAATAGCAGTATGCAGTGCACTATGAACTATTCAAGAACACAAATAAATATCTCAATTTTATCATTTTGAATGAAGCGCTTCAAGCAAATTTAGCGTCTGCGAAACATATTTATTTGTGAACGCAACAAGGTTTCGATAGGTTTTTTGAAATTTTTCGATTTAATGAGTGGACATATAATATCAATACAAAAGAATACATTAATTACAAACAAACTCGTGCATTGGCAAATGAATAAGAGATACTGCAATGATTTTACAGTGACACAGAGTCAGAAAAAATAATATGCAGACCCACTATCGACCAGCAGTCAACAGTAAACTATAACCTTTGTAATGTCAAAAACCAGAACCTCATTTTCTAAAGTAATGTATACTTATATTTGTAACAAAAAGAAATCTTCTCTACATTTACTAAAACACCTTCTACCCTACCTTAGAATATGCTGATATTGGTTTAAAAAAATTGTAATTTAAAATTTGTAAGATAGTGTAGTGTGAAGTTGGAAGTATGAAAAAACAACTACCGACTTAATATCTACTCGTTTACAAGTTTATACAAGTTTAATTTCAATGAATTATCAGATGAAAGTTAAAACATGCATTTCATAAAAAAATATAAATATGGATTATCTCCGTATAAGTATGATTTGTTTTCCGTCTTTCAAGACAGTATGAAAATCATTAAAGAATCATTTGGCAAAACTTCTGTATGGCAGCACGTCACACCTCATTCTGACAAAAATACTCTTTCAATGATAAAATCATTGTTTTTAATTTACTGTCCTGACATTTCAAAAGTACTTTAATTTTTAAGGTTTTTCTTGTCGATCAAAAACATATATGAGCCCTATTGCTGACCACCCATTTAAATTTATTGAAACAAATATTTCTAAATAAAATAACAAGTCCAAAAATTATATAATAAATTCCATTTTAGATGATTTCGATTGAGTCTTTTTGTAATACCATTTTAAAAAATCAAGGTGATTACTACCTCGTGGTTGTGCAATTTATAACACCGAATACATTACTGTACCTGTTGACATAGTTGTGACAGTTGTATCCACTATGGAAGTTGTTGGAGTTTCTTTTGTCATCGGCGACTGTGTTGTTGGATTTGTAACTGTAGTGGGTGCACCTGTCGTAGAACAATGGCCTATATAACATGTATAAAAGTTTAAAAAGAATAAAATTATACAATAATCGGAGGTTATATCAACATATCGCTTTTATCTGCTGGAAAAAGGAGACCACTGCAAACGCCTGTATTGCCAATTCTGTTTGTATGAAATCCTCAAAGAAGAATTAGAATACAGTAAATTGAATTGCACCATAAACCGATTAAACATGATTTTTTCACAATCCAACCTAGAACAACATACTTATTTTCTTTTGCGAAGTTATATCCCGATCACAAAAGCCGTTTTTACAGGAACAATTTAGTAGCAGAGTGGTAAGGTAGTTAGCAATCCACTATTGATTACGTGTCATGACAACGTACCTGGTGGGTTCTAAGTAGTCGACCAACAAAGATGACTAGCGCGTCCGCTGGTGGCGTAAAGAGTATAGTTGGGTGTGTCCTGTTATAATACAGAAAGCCAGAGGACGCGTTTATCAACAGACCTGTGTTTGTTATATGGGTAATAAGTATGCTCCCCTCCTTGCATACATGTTTTTGTATTCTTAAAAGGCTGAGGTCATAGAAGACCTATTGTAAATGAAAAATGACACTAGCACAGATCTTAATTTTATATTCTGCTATATTGATGATGTTTTCTCACTCAACAATCTTCAATTTTGTGAATACTTGCATTTACTTTACAATAACGAGCTAGAAATTAAAGACACCATTAATACACTTAGGCCGGATTCTAACTTATTCCTTCTTTAAAACTAGACGAGGACACACTTCAAACTAGACTCTGCGACAAATGTGATGACTTCAACTTTCAAATTATCAACTTTGGTTTATGGATAGCAACTTTCCAGCAGCTCCCGACTATGCTATGTAAATTTCATTACAGTACTTACTCATTGTATCAACACATGCCTGGTCCATACAAAAACAGTAAGATTCTGGATGATGGCCTCCAATGCACTGTTGGTGGGCTTCATGTTGCTTCAAGAAAAGTATTAAAGGTGATGCATTGGACACCCTTTTAACAATACACGTTAAACGTCGTTTGGTGATTAACGTCCTGTTTAATACTTCGACATATACTAAATTTCGAAAATTTTCTACAATTAAGCATTGATTTACCATATTTACATTAGGTGCTGGTTCATTTGTAGTCTTTTATACCATTTTAAGTTCTGATTTACAGAATGACTCATGGTCTACTATACTACATGTGTATGTAACAAAACGTTAATTACCCCATTTCCATGGTGCGTGTAACAAAGGCCAGTGTTTTGTGTGATTTCCACTAGACAATACTGGAAGAAAAGATCAGATGCGTATTGCGTTAAACTGCATTATTGCGTAAACAAATATGACAAAATAGGCTCAAAGATCTATATTACATCACAAGATGGATCAGGCTTTTTCGTTTTTCCAATATCACAAATTTATAGAAACAATTACAAATAATACATCGGCTATAATAGACTGCTCAGAGATTGGACATTATCCCTTATATTTGCCTAGCTATTGGCGTTAATGTTTTGACTCTGCCTAATCTCGAACGATAGTGAGTCACTCGTGAAAATCAGATTCAAGAATTCTCACTACTATTTGTCTTAACTTGCCCTGTAAGTCACTCTAATGGCCTCACTGCCAATGACAGTTCGACGTTAATGGTCTAACTCTGTCTAAAATGTTCGACGCTAATTATCATACTCTGCCCTGTACGCAGTGTTATGGCGTCATTCTGTGTACAACAGTTTAACGGTAGTTGTTTCCTCTGTCTGAAACATTTGGACGCTCATTGTCTCTTTCTGCTTATAACAGTTCTACTCTAATAGTCTCTTCCTGCTTATAACCGGTAACGCCAATGGTCTCACTATGTCTGAAATAGTTCGACGCTGATGGTTTCATTCTTCCTATAACTGTTCGACTCTACAAGTCTCACTATGCCTATAACAGCTTTACTATGTCTGAAACAGTTAAACGCTCATGGTCTTATTCTATCTATAACCGTTCGATGGTAATAGTCAAAATCTTCCTAGAGAGTGACGTTATTGGTCTTGTACAATAATTGGTGCACATGTCTTACTCTGGATAATATACTCTTGGCCATAAGTTAGGGACCACCAGGATTTTAGTGGAGGTGATTTTTTAAAACCAATATTTTTATCAATATAAAACCATCCATTGTTCATTTCACGTTTCGTTTAAAATAGTCGACTGTTTTAAAGAAGTTTATGATTTTACTATTCAAAATGTATAGAAAGGACCAACAAGATGTCGTTGTAGAAATATGCCATAAAACTGCAAAATCATAACTCAAAAAAAAATGTTTCAGTTTGAACCGCTGGTAATGTTACATACAAAGAGTTGACAGGTTGAGGGTTATTAAGATGTAAGAAGAAATCATTTTTAAACATTTATTCACACGAAAAGACTCAGTATCGTGTGCATCCACCATGCTTCCGGTGCAATTCTTGAACTCGTCTCATCATGCTCTGGACAAGTCTCTGAAGTCTACGTTGAGGGAATTGCCGCCGCTAGTAATTAAAGTATCACGCAATTCTTGAATGTTCTGACATGGAGGATCACGTTCATTCACTTTCCGAGATAGTCCCAAACATGCTCTATCAGATTCATATCCAGAGACATGCCAGGCCATGGTGATGTTTCAATTGCCTCATTGCAAGATAATCTTTGACGATGCGTGCTCTATGAGGTCTTGCGTTGTCGTCCATGAACACGGGTCTGTTTCCAAGTGGATGCACATCAAAATTGGGCACAATACAGGGGTCCAGAATCTGATCTCTGTATTTTAAAGAAGTGAGTGTGCCATCTAATGGATACAAGTCTAACTTACAGTCATATTAGAAGCAGCCCTAAACTGTCACCACCAAAAGCTGTAGTTCACAGAACACGTGCAGGATCAAAAGCTGTGTTGCGTCATACCCCATACGCCATACCCGCATCCTACCATCAACTGGTTTCAGAAGAAAACAATGAATTCTTTTCCAAGAACGAATATTCCACCCAATATGGTCACGCGCCCACTGTGTAAGTGCTGGTCGCTTTATTGGTCTCCGTGCTCGAAGTCTTCTGCAGTTTAGCCTTCTGTTTACTGTCAGTCTACTGATTCTAACATGGACATTACATCGTTTGCAATGGTAAAAGGCGCCAAACTTGCGTTTTCAAAAGCTGAGGGTATTTTTTTTTAAAATCTCTATTGTTATTGTATAGTGAATCGAGCGATTTAAAAATGTCAATAATAGATACTACAAACCTAGCTTGTGTTGATAACATATGTACAAAGAACCAGAAACAATTAATTGTTTTATTTATTTGAAGCAAAACCTGTGGTCCCTAACTTTTGGCCAAGTGTATATTTGACGATACTGGTGTCCATATGCCGATAGCAGGTTTAAGATAATAGTCTTGCTTTACCTATAAACTTTAATGCAATGTATAAATCTGTCTAGTAATTGACGATAATTGGCTTTCTCTGTATAGTATTTGACGCTAAATGACTTACTCTGTCTCGAAATTGACACTTATCGTCTTATTCTTACTCTCTTACTTGTAATTGACACTTATCGTCCTACTCCTACTAGTAATTGACGCTTATGGTCTCACTCTGCCTTAAGCAGTTTGACGCTTATAGACTCAGTATTTATGGTAATTACCTTTTATGTTCTAAATCTGCCTTAGCCTAGCCGATTACCTAATAATCAAAGCTAATGGTCTTATTCCATATATAACAGAAAAATAGGTTAGAAAACTGACTGAGCATCAAGTGTTAAATGTCTAGGGACAGTTACAAATCCGGATATATACAAACGCAACACACAAACCAAAAACACAAAAAACAGAGAGTAATCAGAAACAATTAAAACCATGGGTGCACTTAGGTGCTCCGGACGAGTAAGCAGTGCCTGCCTCTAATTAGACACCCGTCGAGTTACTCATTGTCATGTCTAGAGAAAAGCCAAATCCGGGAATAGGAAACACTGCCTATGACTCTGCGAAAATGTCACATCGTATTTGAGACACTGATTTCCAATACCGACCAATTTAGTCATGGTGACGACAATAGAACTTCGGGAAAGATAAAATCAACCTAGGTACAACAAACTCGTTTGAGTAGTTTAGCAGTCAACAGCAGTAATCGATCTAGAAAATCGGAATACCGATTGCAGGATCAAGAATAACGTATAAGTTATGAAATGTACACACAATACTCGGGAGCTGCTGGAATGTTGCTGTCGATGAGCGGGAAGTTGACAATTGGAAAGTGATCACGTTTGTCGTAGAGTCTAGTTGGTAGTTTTCAATTTCTAGATGTAGGTCTAAGTAAAAGGTGAAACTTAGTGTATTGGTGGTGTATTTAATTGCAAACTAGATAGTACAAATTGAAGGTAAATAGTCACCAAATTTAGCATTGTTAAGGGACAAAACATCGTCAATATAGCGGAATGTGAAATTAAAGGTCAGGGCCAGTTTCTTTTCTTTCTTATTCAGGAGGCCTTCTAACACTACTGGCAAAACAATAACTGTAAATACCAGTTGCAGTCGTTTTTCGTCTGTCACTGACTGAAATTGACTGCAAATGACTGCAAAAATGTCTGTAAAAGACTGCAAACGTTGTGTCAGACAATAATTTTTACTGTGACAGTCATTTTATGCCTGTCACAGACATATTTTGTCCGTCACAGACATTTTTTCCGTTGGGGCAGTCATTTCATGTCTGTTTCCAACGGCGTATCCGTTGTATCAGTCAAAAAATGTCTGTCGCAGTCATTTTTTCCGTTGACTCAGTCGAAAATCGTCTGTTACAACAGCGTTACCGTTGTGTCAGTCAAAAAATGTCTGTCGCAGACATTTTCTCCGTTGTATCAGACAAAATACGACTGTCACAACGCCTGGTAATTATTATTGTTAATTTATTAACTGCCGTCGATTAATATTTTTTATTTCACTTGTTTTTTGAAAATGTAAGCATTTGTTCTGTCCTTATTTATAATGATTAAATTGAATTTCTCAATTGTTTACTTACACATCTGGTGAAAATTAAAACCGCATTAAAGCCATAACAACGATTGCATTTGAAACATTTGCACAATTATGTTTTTTTTAAACACGGACAAAGTTAAAAAAAATAAATATAATAAAATCGCCAATTTCTTTAATTGAATATATAACGACTTGCCCCACTCTCAAGTCGCCCCATCACGATTCGCCCCATATTAATAACGAGTCGCCCCACATTTAATAACGAGTTGCCCCACTCAATAACGACTCGCCCCACATATGTAAAATATATAATTTATAATTTAAATTATATATTTTGTATTATAATATAAATAAATATATTGATAGTATAAATTTTTGAATTTCCGTATATTGTACTGGCGGTGGATCTCTTGAGATTAAAGTGTACCAAGTGTCTCAGCAATTTAGAGTTTTGTTTTGAGAAATCTAGGCCTGAACATGAATTAATTTTTAATTAATCGAAATTGTACTCTAAATAGAAACCAATAAAATGCTGCCTGTAAGTTTAAGTGTAGAATACTGTTAATCTTGCATACAAGTGAAAACAGTTTTCTAAAGGTTTTTAAAAACAAGGATGTGGAAAATATATGTATGGACACATAGGTCTGTGTAGACTACAAGTCTGTCTGGACTATGGGTCTATGGGGACAACAGGTTGGGCTGTATGATTACCATTAGGTTTCAGTGTCTTGATTTTATAAATTTAATTAAATATATTTTAAAATATTAAATTTATTAACGTATATTATATATTTTACATATGTGGGGCGAGTCGTTATTGAGTGGGGCGATTCGTTATTAAATGTGGGGCGACTCGTGATGGGGCGACTCGAGAGTGGGGCGCAGTCGTTACGATACCCTTTAATTATGGCGGAAACTGTTAGTATTTTATTTAGTACGGATACATACATTAAATTGTGACATTTTATTCGTTATATTTTTTCTGTCTTTCAATATTAAACATTAAATAAAAAACTAAAATAATGTTTGTTGTCTAAGCTACAGTTGTTTAAATGGATCTGGTAATTTAGTTAGGACTATAAAATTGTACATGTACAATTTAAATGTTGTTAATTAGGTTACAGGTAATCTCGTCTCGCCGCCTCGCTGATCAAAGATAATGTGTATAATACATTTTGCGACACCATCCTGTGTTTTTCCGCGACCATGCAGAACAAGGGTTGATATTGTGTAATATAATAATGTAATAAATACATTTAAAGTTATGGATGAATGGGTAATATCTTCTAAAATACCTGTTCCTGCCCCCCCCCATCCCCCCCCCCCCGTGGTAAATTATGAACTTTGTACACATAAAACACTAATTGTAAAGGTGTATTTTTCTTATTGTCAACTTTGACAAGCAATAGAGATCATTAAAATTATTCCTAAGAAATGCCCCGGAAAGACCCGACGACCTGTATAATATATAGCATGCAACTGAATCGAGTGCGCCGTTTGCTTTTAGTCGTACAATATTCTATCAATCACGAAACATAATAAGCAAGAGAATTAAACTACACGGAGACTTAAGAATTACTAGCCCATCGGTATAGTTTAATAAGAAAATGAAATTATTACTTCAAAATAATTTTAAAGTGTATTTTTGAAAAAGTTGTACACGTTGTTGATACAATTATTTCTACTTGTAGTGGAGACCCTCTAGTTGTCGTGTTAGGGTTAGGGTTAGGTCATCATACGGAAAGCCTGACCGCTGACCGTAGTGGGTAACGTGTTTGAAGATTGCCACTCCCCTAGCACGATAAAGCCCCTTTTGCAGATTTGAAAAAAGAGTAGGCTCATTGTAGCCGCTAAAAAAGGCTAAATTCTCCTCCACTGCACAAAACTTCATACTTTTCCAGTTGCAGTCTAAATTGTGTTACTTGTGTCCCACCCCACCCCCTTTTCCCGTTGATTAATTGTGTTTACTTAGTCTTGTCCTGAATATCGCTGAAATACTACTCGCTGGACGTAATGCAAACATCCGATCAAACTTATCTATCTATTTCGGTAATAATTGGATATTACATCGTTTAGTTTGAATTCTAACACATCATTTATGCGATTCCATTGCCACACTTGGACTATTGATTTATTAAAAACAAACCTTTAATATATTTGAAAGGTGTAAGTTTTCATAAAGTATTTTAATACACGCTAAATATTTATTGTTTTTTTTTGTTTGTTTGAGTGGTGTTTTAACGCCACTTTCAGCAACTTTTCAGCTATTTCAAGGCGTCCAGTTTTTATTGAGGAGGAAGCCGGAGTACCCGGAGAGAACCCCCAACCTGCGGTAGGAAAACTGGCAATCCTTGTCAATTGGAGATTGGAGTCGACCCTGCCTGTAGTGCGTATCGTACCCGCAATCTCCGTGTTGACAGACCACGTGATCAACTGTAGACGAACTACGACCACTCGGCCACCGAGGCCCCCTAAATATTTATTAAAGATATTAAAAGACCGTTTACACAATAATATACTTTAGTGTTTTTAATTTCAGTTCTGAGTATCGTTTTTTAAAATCTGAAATACCGAATTATTGTTAATATTTTTAATTACAATAACCGAATACAATACAGGTCGTGTTTATGTCTTTGAAGTGTATTTATTACTTGTGTACATATGCGCAGGGACAATGTTCGTGGTGTACTCGAACCAGTAAAAACTAAAAGAAGTTTGATTTTCAAATTCCTTCATTCAAATTTATAATGGTTTATTTCTTTTAATGATGAAAAAACTGTATACACTTCTCGATAGAATAAAGGAAAAACCCTACCATGCAAGCTGGAGAAACCATGCTTCAGTGTTACTAACTGGTTGAATATGTATTGGCCCTTGTATTGATTCTAGGTTGGATGTATAGGTCCCGAGACCCGTAGGGTCCAGGGCCAATACGACTGACCGATAATCGATAAAAAGCCAATACAGACGCCAGTGCGTTACAATTTAACAATTTTATTTAAATAAAGTAAAAGTCGTATCGCTAGCTTGTATGAACAGTCCGTATGACTAGCTAATCTAACATATGCTGGAAGGAGTCACGAAATAGCTTACTGGTCCAGAAGACAGGAAGTGAGATAGTATCGGTTAATACAACTTTCCGTATGGCCCTGCGGTTTGAACGATAAAAAAGTTATTAACCTTTTTATATGAGTACAGTGATCAAATATTAATCATCCCTATATTAATAAATTACATTATTACGTATTATTTAATAATATATGTTCTACGATAGAAAAACGATTTACGTTTAACCATATACTAACGATGTACGAACGATAACATCGTTAACTTATGTTAGCACTCAAATTTGCAAATAAAATCGTACAACATTTGGGGAAAGCTTTTGCAAAGGAGACGACTTGTATATTTATTTTAGAAACCATAAACTTTAACTGTTTGTTGCCTAAAATTTCCGTTTTCTTTTTACAGAGACACCGAAACTGTCAAACACAGTTATATTTGTATATACTATATACTATACTTACAACTGCTCACTGGACATATATCGAATGATTTTCTTGAATACATGTCAACTTTGTACGAAACGGCGCACTCGATTCTGTTTCATTCGATAAAGTGTGTCTGTTATTTGTTCTGTGGCACTTTGCCTTTCTATGGTATGATTTTAGAGTCGATGTAGACAATTAAAAATAAGCACCTTTAAAATTTAGTGTTTGTCTGTAGAACAAAAGGGGTTGAAGTTTACTTACAAGATAACCGTGCAATCTATAACTGCAAATTTATTTGGTCCGTATAAAAACCGCAAACTACTAGTAAGTGCATAAATATAGATTTTACCAATTTTTTTTTATTTTGTAGTTTTAGAGATATTTGCATATTTATCGGCACGTGCCGATTTTAGTATCGTTAATACGTCCTGAATATAGCTGAAATATTGCTTGCTGGACGTTAAACATCAATCAATCAATCAATCAATCAGTATCGTTAATTACTGGTCACCTGTGTAATGTTTTCACATGATGCAGCCCAATGTTTCATACACGTGAACTTTGATCAGTGAGGCGGGATTACCTGTAACATAATTAACCACATGTGTCCTTCTTTAAATCGGAAGCGCCCCGTGGACATCAACAACTTTATTATGTTTACTGAATTACCTGATATTTTAAACAATAGAAAACAAACATGATTTGATTTTTTTTATTAAATATTGTATTTAAAATAGCTAAACATATTTATACTAACTATAATTGTAAAATAATTTTCGACATAACTTAATAAATAAGCGATGTCATCATATTTTGTTTAACTTTGTTTGCAGAAAATATTATTATAAAAATGTAGAAGGTAATCAAATTTCCAATAGATATTTTTTGTTGAATTCCGAACATTTTCATAAAATAACTTGACATTTAGAAAATTAATCGACGGGTGTAAAAACAATATAAATAATAATTACCAGGCGTTAAACATTTGTAATCGTAAAGTGTGCGAGAGATCAATTTCCAAATAGAGATTTTTTTGTAGAATTCCGAATATTTTCATAAAAGAAATTAAAATTTAAAATATAAATCGGCCGCTGTTAATAAATTAACGATAATAATTACCAGGCGTTGTGACAGTCGTATTTTGTCTGATACAACGGAGAAAATGTCTGTGACAGACATTTTTTGACTGATACAACGGTAACGCTGTTGTAACAGACGATTTTCGACTGAGTCAACGGAAAAAAATGACTGCGACATACATTTTTTGACTGATACAAGGTATACGCCGTTGTAACAGATATAAAATGACTGCGCCAACGGAAAAAATGTCTATGACGGACAAAATATGTCTGTGACAGGCATAAAATGACTGTCACAGTAAATATAATTGTCTGACACAACGTTTGCAGTCTTTTACAGACATTTTTGCAGTCATTTGCAGTCAATCTCAGTCAGTGACAGACAAAAAACGACTGCAACTGGTATTTACAGTTATTTTTTTAGCCAGTAGTGTAAGAACTCAACGTATTAAGAGTACAAAAACAGGTCGGAGAAGAGAGGAGAACAATTAGTACCCATAGAGACGATAATGTTTATTTTTTGCTATAGCTGTTCGACGCTAATAGGCTCACTCTAAATATAAGATTTCGGCGCCAATGACATCATTCTGCTTGTTACAGTAGGACCCTAATTGTCTTACTCTCCTTACAATGGTGACGCTAATGGTCTCACTATGCCTCTAACAGCTCAACGATAATGGATTCACACTATCTGTCTTAAACTTAACACTTTTGGCCTTATTCTATATATAACCGTTCGGTGCTAATAGTCTATTTATGCGTAGTGAGTGACGTTATTGGTCTTAACTAATTGACATGAATGTCTTATCCTGATAGTATTTGACGCTACTGGTGTCATTATGCTTATAGAAGGATTAAGCTAATAGTCTTGCTTACCTATAAACGTTAATGCAATTTATAGCTCTGTTTAGTAATTGACGCTGATGGTCTTTATCTGTATAGAAGTTGACGTTAATGGTCTTACTCTGTCTTGCTATTAACTAATGTTCTATTGCAGTGTGACGGAAATGTTCCCACTCCACCAATAGCATTTCGATGCTATTAGTCTCATTCTGCCAATCAATGTATCAGTTACAGACTTATTTTAACTATGACTTCATTCACATTGATGTGTCGTCTTGATTATGGTAAGAGTTTTAACAAAGTTGACAGTACAAGATTAGTAATATTTTATGACAAAATAACATACATGATGTGCACATTATTTTCACAGTTGTGTAAAAGGTATGGACTATAACAAAGGTGAGAAGATCAGAAAGTTCCAAAAATAACTTGCCTGTCCTGCAGCACATATATCTCCGAAACAGTCCAAGCCCTGCGATGTACCTACAAAAGTTAAACAATGTTTACCTAATACACGTACTCCTTTCAAATGTGATGTAATAGTATTACGTAAAGATTTTAATAATGTCTCAGTTACTGCTTCGCGGCTAGGAAAATTAGACTTCGTTCAACAGTCTAATATAAATTGCCTCGGGGTAATAACTCAGACAAAACAAAAAACCTACGCAATTATACCTTTGTTTAAATGCCACACCAATATTGAATAATTCAACTTGACACTAGTAAACTTTTTGACTAATCCTTTTCATCATCACGGCATATTGGACGGCGGGTTGTTTAATGTCATTTTTGAGTTATTTAATTGATATTTGATTAGTTGTAATAATACAAGGACTGATACATTATTGTTTGTCAATTTTGTCAATAAGGCGTTTGCGATACGTTATAATTTAGACGTCTTAGATTACCAATAATATGAACAATAAACAAACTTTTGGAATACTTCAAGAGCCAACCCCATGATCGTGTGAAAAACAAATGCACCAAAATAGCAATGTTTGTATTCTGAATTTCATATTTAATTTCTGTCTACAAAAAAGATACAAAAAATGAAAGCCATTATATTAGATCTATTAAATCCTACTCAGATTTCCTCCATATTTAATTAATTTAAACATATACTTCACGAAACAAAAACACAAAATCAGAAAGTGAAAATTTCGAACCCAATAAAAACCATGGGTAAAGTCATGTGCTTCTGACGAATACTAGTACGACTGTCACTATGCAGTCTTTATGACAGCCGTCGTACGTCTAAACCGAAAACATCAACCTAGGTGCGACAAACTAGAGTCTAGAAAATTGAAATGTTGATCGCTAAATATTGCATAACTAATAAGTTGTGAAATATACAAAGCCAAGTTCAGAGCTGATGGAATGTTGCTATCTTTGAACTAAAGTTAAGAATTTGAAAATTGCAGTAATCACGTTTGTCGTATGACCTATTTTGTAGTTTTTCCACGTCTATTTTTAAAAGAAGGTCTAAGTTATTAGTTATCAGTAAAACGACATCATCATTGTAGCCGAATGTGAAATTAAAGGTCTGGACCAGTGTCTTTTTTCAGTTGGCCTTCTAGGAACTATGCCTTATAAGAATACAAACATGTAGACAAGGAGAGGAGCACAATTATTACCCCTAAAACTTCCAACAGTCTATTTATAAACGATTCGTCTAAACAAGACAGATATTTTGTTTATAAGAAATATAACATGTGATAGATCTTTTCTTCAGTGTACCTGTTATCCGGTTTAGACTCATTGATGTTGACGACTAAGTAGGTTCTGTCGTGGCTGATTATTATGCATTTATATAGTCTTATTCTGGGTTTCTTTAAAAGACAGATGTTTTGAGATATTTTTAGCCTGGGGTTAAGCTGCATACCGGGATCATGAAGATTTTCGAAAAATTAAATGTTTTATACTGTTACATCGTGAAAGGAATATAAACCTTTAGATGTCTACAATGTATTTTGAACATTTAATTTACATATTTTATATTTGCCTCATTTGGAATAACACGTTTCATGGTATTTTTGATAGCAGTCTTTATTTGCTGTTAAAATAGCAGTCAGGATAATAGAAAACACCTTTTTCGAGATACTGTGATTTGTTTATGTTAATTAGATCGCAGTGGATTATTAATTTCCTTTCGATTGTTAGTCATATGTTTTCAACAAATAAAAGAATTAACAAAAACGGCCAAAACGGTGATTATAGTCAAGGGCACATTAAATGTTCGGAATGTACTAGCAGTAAACAATAAACTATGAACTAGTAAATACCACCAATAGATATCTCAATCCGATTGTTTCGAACGATTCAATTCAGCTTAAATAAACATCAGCGCAACAAACTTTTTCGATTAGTTTTCGAAAATTTTCTATTTGTATTAAATCTGCGTGTAGATATATATTATCAATACCAAAGATTATTAGAATTACAGTAAACTAGTCATTTCCAAATAAACAAAAAAAGCCTGAAAATATATTACTGTGGTACTTTGACAGAAAGATACGCAGAAGAACTGCACGTTTTGTCAGTTGTCAAGAATCATAATGACAACTTTTACATAGTTCCTTTAAAGTAAACAGACATATATTATTTTATCCAGACTGTTTTAAATATACTGTCTTTTGATTGGGTATAATGTGTTGTTACAATAGAATGCACTCTGCCTGTGTGCAATTACGTGATTTGGTACCAACCAAAATTTTTTGTAACCCTACTTGTGTGAAGTCGCATCCTTTTATCCCATAAGTACGTGATTTTAAATGCTTTCTCCGTGTGACTTGCATCCATTCTCATTCGAATCACGTGATTCGGAGATAAAATACACAATCAGTGAAGGCCGCCGTTAGGTTGACTTTGCGTAGAAATTATAAAATTGCTATTCTAAGGAAAAACTAAGTTAATGAATCAGAAAGGAATTTTCGCATCGTGCGTAGCGATAAATGAAAACGTTCCAGCTTTTAATGATTTAGTAGAATCTTGAATAAAATTTAATATGCTGTTGGTGTAATATATCCATTGAATCCTACAATGCGATTTGTCAAGACGAGCATATCATACCGATTTCTCTGGGTAAGGACGGGGGCCAGTTTAAAAATCGCGACTATTCATTATTTGTTTCCTTCTCAATACAGTGCACATGAATATATTCCAGTGTGTTTTGATGTAAAAGAGTGCATTAACCATTAACAACTAATTAATGAAACAAGCCTGGCGCAGTTTTCGTGTTTGTTGGTTAGTTCTTTGATATTGATGGTCATCACCTCTGAAGATCCAAATAATGTAGAATATAGCTACAGAGATTTTCATTTCTCTGATGAAATGTTGCAACATTTAACCAAAAATAATTTATAACTGCCATTCGCGTCGTTTAATATGAGCGGGATCGTGAGGTTAGAAAAAAATTAATAAACTTACCTATAAATATAAATGCAACGCCTAATACAACATGAAGAGTCATTGCTTGTATAAATTGAAGCTCGCAGTTTTTATTATCTGTTGCAGAAAATCGTTCATATGTCTTTAATATTCTTATCTTACCAATGTTATCTTAATTACCTGTGTCAGAACTTTTCGCTTACTGGAACGTTTAAAGTTATTTATACTAAACTGTTTAAGTGTCATGAATATATGACGACATGGCAATAAATTATTGACCCTAGACAATCCAATCTGATCCGATCTCTGTGTTTCTACAAGATTCTGAATACGAAAATTTCTATATATAAACTTGCATTGAATTTTAAATTTAATAGTTTTTAAGTTTTGTTTGTTTTCAAGCTAAAATTTAGCATTTACAATGAGAATAAAATTATAAAAACCAAATTTTATGATTCAACTGTCATAAAATATTTCTTAAGTAGTCATTCTGTTTACAGAAGTTTGAAATACTTCTTAAAAAACATCATATTCCTAAAAATATGTTTCTAAGTCAAATCAAAGAAAAATAGTGACAGGTTTTTGCATTGTTTTAACCCCAAAGGCGATTTTAACAATTTCCTTCAAACATCAGTTACCAATATCACTGATGTTTTGCTATTTTAGTAGATGTGTATATTACAGTAAATATTTTATCTGCTGATTTGACATTAAACTTTGCAAAGAACGAAATACTTCTCGACACAATGATTACATGTAGAACAAGAGTTGATTATAAGTATTATACAAAATATTGTCTTGTATGTCTGACAGCAAAGAGGGAACTAAATATATTGAATTTGTATGTTTTATAAATAATTTTCTGCGGCTATTTGCAAGGTGGGTGTGGAAGCTGTGGTACCCGGTAGGAATTCCCAAACGTCGGCAGGAAGACTGGCAATAGTTATAAGGCAATCCTTATTCAACGTTTGACTCAAACTCACAACTCAAGTATTGATACGTCGTTGATCAATAGAAGTAATAACTACTGTGATATATATGTGAGTTAAATTCGTTTTACAATGCTGTCATTGTTGTATTCTGTTCTCTGTCGTCTGTAGGATTAGCGCCACGAGACAAAGTTACATGTATATTCCTTTACCACGTTACCCGAGCTTTAAATACGTATTGTATAAAATGGTGTTTAACATATATAAAAAAGAATAATATGAGAGAATCTGCGTTTATTTTCCAACTTTCAAGACGATTGACATTTATTTGAACATTTTCTATTTACCCATGTGGTTTTGACAAATTTTAAACTGCTTACTTGTATGTTTTTCAAAACTAACGACACAATTTCGATATGTAGGAAGAATATCTAGAGTGTCAATTGTTATGATTAACAGTAGGAGGAGATAGTTGTAGTAAGAATTTCGTCCGCAATCAAGTCCAAGAAATGAAATTGTTTGCTGGTATGATTCAGGAAACTGGTAGACGCATATGGGTATAGGTAAGTGCATACATTTGCAACAGATTAGCATGAAAGTAAAAAGTTTTTATCGTCATCTACCTCGCACAAGCTGCAACTGAGGAATGTCCTGCTTGATCGGGGAGTATTCTCATAGCGACCTTGCTCAATTCTTAATTTGTGTGCTGAAATTGTCAGTCTAGTGAAGGGGTTCCTGTGCTCGTTAGATTTTATTAAATTTAAGTAAGGCTTAAATCCAAAGTTGAACTTAAATGTGATATAACTACTTAATTTGCCATCAGCTTTTTTTCCATTTGCTGTAACCAAATTTTGGTATAATACTGATGCATCTTACTTTTTAAGGTAATTTTAAATCTCTGTGGATTTACCTTATTCAGTTCCTTGATTCCAGGAATGTGCTTTAATAAAAAGGAAATTGAACCATACCATGACTGAATTTTGAATTCATGTAAAGCTTGGGATACTAAAAAAAATCCCTTAAAATGGGAAAAGTGGAGCCTAAGTTTTCTAATCGATACCAGTACTTGATCATTGATATTATTATATCAAAATGTAATCGAAATCGTCTGAGCTCATATAATGAGGCAAGATAAGTTGCTCTCATGTTGACACCAAGTAGAACTTTGCAAAATTTAACATGTAGATTTTCAGCTAGTAACTTTGGAAAAGCTTGGTCTACAGTTGGGCAATCCGTAGAAAGCTTCTTTTCTAAAAGGATTAAAATATCCCCACAGTTCCGATCCATACAACAAGATTGGTTGTATTGTATGGTCAAAAACATGGATACAGTTTTTAATAATAGGGTTTAAAGAAATAAAATCTCGACGTAGCTTGTGGTATGCTTTAAGGGCCTTATTATATAATACTCCTTGAGCACAAGAAAAAGATCCAGATGAGCGAAAAGTTATACCCAGATATTTACATTTTTGCAAACATTCCATAGTACTGTTATTATATTTGAACTGTTGGTTGATGTGTCTGCCTGCGATTGTTGAAGACCATGAATTTTGTCTTATTGGTGTTTATTTTTAAACACCATTCTTTACAATAAGAATTTAGTTGATTCAATTTATTTTGGAGCCCCTTTGCAGAGGTTGAAAAAAGGACATTATCGTCTGCGTAAAGTAAACAATGCAAAAATCAAGAACCCTTTTTGTACTGGATCAGATGTATTATCAAGAGACAATTGAAGGTCTCTACAGTATCAAAAGCCTTTTGGAAGTCAACAAAGCAGTCAAACAACTTACCATCTTTTGCATGACAATATTTATCAATCAGTGTTTTTAGTATGAACATATGATCTGAATCCATTTTGTCCTTTGTTAATGATATTGTTCTCCTCCAAATATGTTTGGAGCCTCGTGTCTAAAATTTTATTAAATGGTTTCGCTAATGCGGCAGTTACAGTGATTCCCCTGTAATTATTTTGGTCTGTAGTTGGCTTTAAAGATTGGTACTATGTATCCTGCTGTCCAACATCAGGGTATATACCCGTTGTTAGACATGGGCTAAATAGTTTCATGAAACAGGGTAAGAGTGGCTTTTGACCAGATTTAAGCATGCTATTAGTTATGTTATCTAATCCTGCAGCTTTATTGCATTTAGTACTTGCAATTGCTGCTGTGATCTCAATTTCTGTAAACCTCATATCCAGTTGGTTGAAGCACTTCTCTTGTTCTAATACTCTAACTTTTTGTTCTAAATTCAGGTTTTGGCTCATTAAGATTTTGTTTGTTTGTTTGTTTGATGGTGTTTAACGCCAATTTCAGCAATTTTTCAGCTATATCATGGCGTCCAGTTTTTATTGGGGAGGAAGCCGGAGTACCCGGAGAAAACCCCCGACCTGCGGTAGGAAAACTGGCAATCCTTGTCAATTAAGATTGGAGTCGAATACACCCTGCCTGCAGTGAGAATCGAACCCGCAATCTCAGTGTTGACAGACCATCATTAAGATTTTGAAAATGATCAAACCAGGATATATCATTGAGCCATCATTACCAGAAGTTTTGTCCTGTAACTCACTGATTAGCTTCCAGTATTTTGGGGTCTTCTTCATAGAGATTCTCGATTTGATCTAGAAGAGATTTTTTATACTCACGATATTTATATTTTCTTGTCTTGGAGAAAGTTCGAAGGAGTTTTTAATAGTGATCATTGACGGATGGATCATTAAGAAACTTTGAGTAAATTTTACTGTAACTAATAGTTGGCACCTCATTTTGTATAGGTCACCATCAAACTACTTCTTTTTACATATACTTTTGTTTTGTTTTTTTGTTTCTGGTGGTTTCCGTCTGTTTAATGACATTTCTGCCGCAGCAGATATAATACCTGTTAAAACCAATGTTGCTTCATTAATAGTATTTTTATAACTTTCTTTATCAATATTGATTTTTGAGAAAGCATTTATCTAAGTTAGTATGTCTTTTTGATACTAGAGCTTCTTGAAATAAGGCTGGCGATTCATCAGACCATATGTAAGCAGGAGATACATCATGAATATTTGACATAGGTACATTTAAATTTTCACCACAGTATTTTGCACATAATGACCATTCTAACAAACTATGACAGTCTGACAGTAAAAGTATAAAATTATGAACTTTCATATATATTTGATCTAGTATACTGTCCGATAGCAGGACATAATCAACTCTACTTGAACCGTTTGGTGTACAGCAAGTTAAATTTCCAAAGGTATCCCCCAGGATTCGTCCATTCAGGATTCTTACCTGGTTAGAAATGCATAAATCTAAAAGTTCTTTTCCCCTTTTATCGAGTTTTGTATCTTTATAACGACGTTTCAGGATTTGTTTATCACTTAGATAATCCTGAAAGATGGATGACCTGACTTGGGGAGTTTTTACGTCCTACACCCACAACTTAATGCCCTTGGTCGGACGGCTGATAAATGGAAGTAAAATCATTGCTATCATTTACAATAAAATCAGAATCAGATGCCACTCTAGCATTAAAATCTCCACACAGGAGAATATTTCCGGATTTTCGAAATGGTACAATGTCTTTTTCTAGTTGAATAAGAATGTCATGGGCGAGTCCTCGGGAATATGATGAGCCTTCAGGGGGTTATACACCACACAAATATAAAGGTCAAGCCTTAATCCAAAACAATCTTTATCTAATTTTACCCATTGTAAATCTGGTATTATGTTATTTAATATTTTGACATGGGCTTTTATTGAAGGCTTCTGTAAAATTGCGATTCCACCAAAATATCTATTATTATCTTTCTAGATGTCAAATGACAATGAAACCCCAATGTTAGAGATATTAGCATTCAATAAGAAAAACTCAATCTAGATTCTCAATTTACTTTATAAACATGGGGCCTTGGATTTTGTTATATTGCTTTTTTATCAGACCCTTACATTCCAACAGCCCATTCTAATGGACAGTGACCTATTAGTTTTAGGTGTAGTATATATTTACAATTTAACTGTTTTATATCACTTAAATTACTTGTATACTTTTGTTACTTTCAATTAATAAATCTAATATGAAAGCACTAAGAAACGCCCACTAATAACCATTTTACAGCATGATGCATATTTAGTATTAACATTTTTTGTTTGTTTATACATTGTGAGTACCTTGCTGCGTTTTAAACAGAATTTAAAGTAGCTAAAAAAGTATATACAGCAAAAACATAATAACAGTTTCAGTACATAGAGGAAACAATTCACAGTTTAACAAGGTAGTGACAATTGGCTTGAGATTACTCAAATGTGTCCGGTTTACGTTTTTTCCTTTCCCTTCAGAATAAATACTAGATTTATCTTTCAGAGCTCCTGCCCCTTCCCCTAATACCACGATTAAGAGATCGCCCTTGGGGACCTTCCTCTTTGCTAAACAGGTAGGGGGATGTCTAAAGCTCTGCGTTTGGCTTGCTTAAAATGATTTGCCTTGTATTCAACACCTTTCTGTGACAATTGATATTGGTCATTTCTAAGCAGTTAGTCTAAAGGATTCCCTTGTGTTCGCAGCAACAAATCTTGACTGCTTATAACTTTCTGTTTCAGTAATGCCTTTATTATTTGTCCATTGGTATGGTATTCAAGGTCATCCTGTCTCGGAGTGGTAAGAGAGATGATGACCTTGACATCGGTCCATTTAGATCTGATGAGCTTAAATGGTAGCTTATATGTTAATTATGGGCGTTGTTTATTCATGTCAAAAATCACGTGTTGCTGGAGCGAATCTTTTGGTTGTTTACAGGTAGGAGGTTAGGTTGCAGCAAGTCAGTTCAGATAATCTGTTGTAAAGAAGGACGCCATTTTTAATTAAGCTTTCTTTGTTTAGTGTCATTTTGGATATTTTCTGTGGGACATACTTATTTCCTATTATACACGTGAGTGGACCTTATAAACTTCATAATTTGTGCAACTTTTGATCCTCATGGCTACTAGGAAATCGAAAAGACCGATAAAAAGGAAACTTCCATACGAGCGCCCACCTGTACTTTCTAATGACCCTTCCACGTGGAACAAGAAGAAACTTATAAAAGAACTAAAAGAAATTGGCATTGAGGTTCCGGTTGACCTTTCTGATTCTATTCTCTTACAATTGTTTAAAAGCAACGTGGATTCTAGAAGGAATGACTCCGATGTAAACATTATTGACAATGATAAGAATTCAGAAACGGAAACGAGAGCCCGAGAATCACAGCAACAACCTTTGGTCAACACAACCCCGGAGGAAAATCAGTTAAACAACTTATGCAATGTTTT
The DNA here is from genome assembly GCA_944474755.1 of Limnoperna fortunei. NCBI lineage: Eukaryota > Metazoa > Mollusca > Bivalvia > Mytilida > Modiolidae > Limnoperna > Limnoperna fortunei. Next base: position 59,566,814 of record OX104124.1, read on the forward strand.
TGTCTCCATGTCACAATGTGTAACTGGATTACAAAATACTGTTACTCAATTATTGCAAAATAGTCACACAGATAAACTGCAAGATAGCGGCAAAGAAGGGTTCACCCTTGGGAAATGGTACGCCCAAACTAATACGTTGTGTTCAAATATCAGTCATTCTGTTACACAAGAAAATTCCTTACCTGCGGAGATTAACTCAGGAGTAAGATCGGATTTATTTCAAAACATTGACGTGGTATCACCTTCCTTGCAGCGACAGATTATCGACGGTAAGGATGTTAATCTTGCCGCTTTACTTATTCCTAGTTATGAATGTCCACAATCGCATACCGTTATTGCGGACACGATAGAAGTCAATCTTCCAGGGAAACCAGATGTAAGATTAAGTCGCACCTTAGCAATTCAGGAATTTATCAAAGCATTCGGCAAATACAAAAGAATTATGTCCAAAGCGTACCCTGAAAGACGCGCCGAACTAGATAGTTACGAAGAAGATATCGTCGAAATTAGCAATTTTTACGGTGCAAAATTTTATGATTATCACAAAATGTTTTCGGCAAAAGCAGCAACATTACTCAGAGAATATAAAGTGAAAGTTGATTGGAGCAAACGGGATCGTGACTTGTCCACCCTTGTATCGGCAGGAGTTCAAATTAATGTATGTAAGCTATGCCACATGTGCGACCATTCAACGGAATTTTGCTCGTTACAACTGAAGTACAAAATAAATTCCCAAGAAAACAATAGTTTACGTAGCGAGGATCGTAGCGATAAATACGGCCGTCAAAGATTTTATCAACAAGGTAGGGAGATATGTAATAACTTCAACAGCAATAGAGGCTGCACGAAACGCTCGTGTTCTTTCTTACATATTTGCACCAAATGTCGTTCATCAGGCCACTCCCAGCATCTTTGTGCGAAACGTCAATCTGCAACAACGGTATCCAATCAAATAGCTAGCGTTTCTTCTGCCGACAAGGAAACGCCAAAATCGTCCCATAAATTGTGACTACATAATATTAATATGCACGCGTCGAACATTTAAAAAGTGAATTATTTAATCATCCTGACAAATTTTTCGTTGATTATTTATGTAATGGGTTAAGAAATGGCTTTGATACTATGGTTCAATATGACAGTATCACAACGAAAGAATGTAGAAACAATTTAAGTGCAAGGTCACAGAAAGATACAGTGTCGGAGCTAATTAATAAAGAGCTCTGTAACGGTTTTATTTATGGTCCATTCGATATGCTACCGTTTGATAATTATCGAGTTAGGTGTTGCTGAAAGTAAATATTCAGACAAAAAAACGACTAATACTTGACCTGTCTGCACCTCACAATAGTAAAGACGTGAGTATAAATGATCTTATAGACAAAGATTTGTGTTCAATGTCTTATGTCAAGATAGACGACGCGATTCGCATTATTACAAAATACGGAAAAGGGACCAAATTATGTAAATTTGATATTCAAAATGCATTTAAAATATGTCCAGTTAAACCAAGTCAATGGCCTTTATTCTGTTTCAAATGGGAATCGCTCTATTATTTTTATGTTCGATTGTCTTTCGGGTGCCGTAGTAGCCCAAAAATATTTGATAATATTTCCAGGGCGATTTGTTTTATAGCAGAGAGTAATTACAAAGTTAAACATATTTTACATTTATTGGACGACTTCCTTACTATCGACCCTCCAAAAAATGATGCTGAAAGAACAATGGCGATAATGACTATGCTATTCAACCGATTAAATATCCCGCTCGCAAAAAATAAGACCATGGGGCCCCTAACTTGCATTGAATATCTTGGCATTGTCTTAGACACCGATACATTAGAAGCTAGATTACCAGATAACAAAGTAGATCGAATTTGCAACTTTATCAATTCCATACTTAATAAGTCAACATGTACAAAGAGAGAATTGCTTCAATTATTAGGCCACTTGAACTTTGCGTCCCGTGTTATTGTTCTAGGAAGATCTTTTGTTTCATATCTGATAAAGTTGTCTACTAAGGTCAAACAACTTCATTTTTACGTTAACCTACGCAAGGAATGTCGAGTTGATTTAGAATTTTGGCTCCGATTTCTGCATAACTGGAACGGAATAAACATGTTTTACGATTTAAATTACACTTCTAACTTTGATATGCAATTGTACACCGATGCTTCTTCTACAATTGGATTTGGAGGGTTTTATCAAGGTAAATGGTTCTGTTCAACGTGGCCGAAAGAAATACCTTCTTTAAATGACAAAAGTTTATCAATGGCATTCTTAGAGTTGTATCCGATAGTAGTAGCTTCTCTGCTATGGGGTAAAGAATGGAAATGCAAAGAAATTCTATTTCATTGTGACAATGAAGCCACTGTAGCAATTGTGAGGAAAGGAAGATCAAAATGTATTGAAATCATGAAACTTATGAGACAGTTGACATGGTGCGCATGTGTATATAATTTTCAGTTTACTGCAAAACACGTCGAAGGCTGTAAAAATAACATAAGCGACGCTTTATCTCGTTTACAGATAGAAAGATTCCGCAGCCTCGCTCCACATGCAGACAAGATTCCTCACAACTGTCCGAGTGTTTACGAAGTAATGTGGTGCTAAACAGCACAGTGGAATACCTATGTACTCACGCTGTTGCTAAAAAACTAGATCTTTGTATAATATAGGTTTTTCTCATTTTACTAGATTTTTATTGTTGAATGGTTTTCCCTATAATTCGCGTGATCTACCTCTTCTATCAGAGGATGTACTTATATACTTTGTAGCACATTGCTTTCAGGTTTTGAAAATCAAACATACGACTATAAAACTATATTGATGTGGCATAAGGCATACTTACTTGAAGTCAGGATACCCTAATCCTTTGGAAACGTCACAGGATGAATTTTTACCAAGATTAACATTGATTTTGAAATCAGTTAAACGTATACAAGGTGCACAAAATAGAACTAGACTCCCTATTACGTTTTCAATTTTGCAACAAATTTGCCTTAAACTAAGAAAAGGTGTGTACAGTAGATATATTGATTGTTTAATAGAGACAGCTTGTGTTGTAGCATTTTTTGCTTTTTTGAGATGCGGAGAATTTACGGTAGTGAATGCTGATAAATTTGACCCTCTGGCTAATCTCTGTGTATCTGATGTAACTTTTATGGTAGATCGTGCTATTTTGAGACTAAAAGAGTCTAAAACCGACCCTTTCCGGAAAGGAATAGACATTCAACTTTTTAAAATAGATAATTCCATTTGCCCTTTCTCTGCTTTAAAGAAATATTTAGATATGAGAAAATCGGAATTCGGTATTCGGTTTCCATCTGACCCCCTTTTCGTAACAGGAAAAAATGAAGCTTTAAGCAGACAATTCTTCTTAGATAATTTAAAGAATATTCTGAAACTTTGTGACTATGACCCTAACCTTTATAATGGTCATTCCTTTAGATCAGGCGCTGCTACTAGCGCAGGGAAAGTACATGTAGAAGATCATATGATAAAAGTTTTAGGTCGTTGGAAATCAGATAGTTATTGTAGATATATCAGAATTTCTTCAAATTCAATCAAATATGCTCAGGAAAGTTTAACTAAATCTTGAACGTTTTACATTTGTTATACTCATCATATACTGTTCTGGTATACTTATCATTCATGTATTGTTCATCTATTTTTACAGATTTGTTTTATGTAAATACCATTTGTTTTAGTGTATATGTTGATTGTCTTTATCGTTGATATATTGAAGGATAACCCCCTTTTTCCTTAATTCTTGGGGGCACTCAGCTGATTCTCATCTGAGTTTTTGGACATTTATGAAATTTTATTGTCTGCATCTATAAACCAAATTTCATCTATTCCCCCAAGAATTCAGATGTCGCATGACAACCGTCAGTTCAACTCGTTTCACAGCCATGCTGCGCTGTGTAGAGCAATAGAGAGCCATGCTGTGCTCTCTCGGAACCATGCTATGTACCCTTGAATTGACGGTTGCCTTTGAAGGACATTTATGAAATTTTATTTTCTACATCTATAACCAAATTTCATCTATTCCACCAAGAATTCAGATGTAGCACGACAAACGTCAGTTCAACTCGCTCAACAGCCATGCTGCGCTGTGTACAGCGATAGAGAGCCATGCTGTGCTCTCTCGGAACCATGCTAGGTTCCATTGAATTGACGTTTTGTGTCGCTGCCTTCGAAGTTTGCTTCTCTTGAATGCTAATAAACTTTTAGGCAGGGACCGCTAAATTTATAAATAGCTGAGATGATTCCCAAGGGCCAAAAAATGTATTGAATCTTAAATAAATATTGTAATAATGTATAACCTACTTCTTCTCAACAGATATGCCATTTCCCCACAAACATGCTGCTAACGAGACACTTTATCACTTCTCGTTTCTTATCAGTTAATTAGATTTGATGGTCGTTCAGGTTATATACTCATACTGCTACAGATGTAAATAATCACAGTTCTTACCCTCTCGCACTTGTCAGTGCAATATGAGCTTTATCGTTTTATCTTTACCGTGGTAATTTGTTGATTGGCTTTTGTTAACACCCATGGAGCACTTTTTCAGTTATTAAAAGGACAACTACAGATATTATTAAACAAGAAATGCGAATTTTAATTCTATTGAGTACAATAAATTTGTGTACTCTTCTCTTCAACGGCTCTGGATTGATTGATTGATTGATTGATTGATTGATTGATTGATTGATTAATTGTTTGATTGATTGATTGATTGATTGATTGTTTTACGTCCAGCAATCAATATTTCGGCTATATTCAGGACGTGACGGCTCTGGATGTTTGACATGAATAAATGGTAGCTTATATGTTAATTATGGGCGTTGTTTATTCATGTCAAAAATCACGTGTTGCTGGAGCGAATCTATTGGTTGTTTACAGGTAGGAGGTTAGGTTGCAGCAAGTCAGTTCAGATAATCTGTTGTAAAGAAGGACGCCATTTTTAATTAAGCTTTCTTTGTTTAGATGAGCTTAAACAAGTCTTTAAGTTCTTTGATACATTTTTGTGGGGTCATGGTTTTTAGGTCATTTTGTTAAAATGTGAAGTATTACAACATCATTGTACCCTGAACATGTTTCAATGTATGACAAAGCTTCTTTAATTACATATTTAATTACTTTTGTGACCACTACAGAATCAGACAGCCTGGCTCCGTTAATTTCTCTACAGTTTGATGTTCCGATCAGCAGTACATTGGGTTTGTTGGCGGACGTTGTCGCATCACAGGTTCCATAGGATCATTCTCATATGGCTTGTTCATTGCTAATGATAGTTGTGATTTTGTGTTGAGAATCTTGTCCGGTGGCCTATCAAGTCTTTCTTGCAAACTGTGTATATTTTCAGTAAGTTTCATTATCTCTTGGTCTTTCATTTTGACCTTTTCCTGACATTGGTCAAATTATCACTGGTGATTTTCAAGTACCTGTATTAACGCTGTCTATTGTCCTCTGCTATACTTTTCAGTGTCTTGATGTTTGATTTTTAAGCCTTCATAAGTTCTGTGTTCCCTCTTTCCGTCTGAATTTGTGACTCCAAACATTGGACCTTTTTTTTCATCATCTGAATGGTGTTTTCTAAACTACTATCAGCGCGGTCATCTTTGTGTTTCCTTCTTGTTAGATGCTCCTTTATGTCGAAACAAGTTACTTTAATTGTGTCGATGTGGGCACTGATGGTTTGCATCTTGGCTCTGATGTGTATCAATTTTTTTCAAAGCAGCAGTGAGTGTCTCTTCTAAGTTTGAGAGATCAGATGGTTGTATTGATGTTATAACTGTTGTTTCAAGATATCGTTTTACGGGTGTTTGTGAGTTTTCAAGCTCAGATTCTGATCCGCTGGTGCATGCATTGTCTGTGTTTGTTTGGTCCTCAATTTCAACTTGTTCATACTTCCAGATGTCTAATACCTTACTCAGGATGTCTTTGAGTATTTTGAAATGTTCCTTGACAAAGGTCATGTATCTGTTTCCTTGCAACCCTGATGGTGCCAGTTCTTACGAATAGAGTCAAGGCGTACATAACTTTAGAATTGTTTTTCTTGTCTATAACTTCTATAACTAATGAGTTCTTGCTTTTTATCTCTACCCATGTTTCAGGCATATCATATCATTTAATTTCTAAGGTTTCATCCTTTGCAAGATAATGATAATACAAGAGGTCCAGGGTTTTGATCCAAGGCTGTATACGAGGACGTGAGGCATGAAATGTAATCATTTTCGGTTCATTTTGATACAGGTTTAAGTCTATTTCCTCATATAAACATGTTTTGGCTTTCACTGTTCTCTCAGAAAAAAAGTCCCGCCATATTGGTCAGGGGAAATAACTATTACATATATTATTAATTCTACTATAAATAACCAACGGTATCGATAGATAACAGAGGTATTTCAATACATCACTTGGCTTTTTGTAAAAAAGTCACGTGAAATAATTTCGAAAAATAGTCACGTGGCATAATTTTAAAAAATAGTGAAAAGGTGTAGATTATAAATAATCGTTTGTATTACAATTACACTTAATAAAAATTCTCCACTTTTTTTATTTATTAAGTTATTACAGAGATATTCCTGAATTCATGTTTCTTTGTTCACTTCTGTGCACACTCTTCTATAAATAGCCTACACAGCTACAGCTGCAGTGTCGATGGATGACACAGTGGATTTAAAAATACCACTTGGTTTTAAATGCTAATTCAATATGCTGAGGAGGGGGATTATTTAATTTTAAAAATAGCAGATCTCCTTCACGTTTGTTTATTTTTTATAAATATAATTATTTTTTATTGTGCTAAGAATAATCGTACCCTCGCTATTTAGGCGATCACAAAACTAATCTCTAACGGCAGTAAAATTCCGCCTGATAGTTTCCGTGCCGAATTAGGGTTGTAGCAAGTAAACAAAATGGACAGGCGGGTAAGTCATATTCGTAAGAATACATTCCTCTAGTTTATGTTAGGAATTTAAGAGATGAATCAAAAAGCTACTGATAAGTAAAATGCATAGCCAATTCAAAATGTCACCTTAATTAGAATGCCAATCATTGATGTATTTATAAGCACATGTAAACTTAATTCTAGAAAATGATGTTTTGCGCAAATTAAAGAAAAATTAGAAAACCAGCTACCGAAGTAAGAAGTTTAAAGCTATGTTATACATTCTTAATTGCATTTAATTCGTTTATGGCTAATGTTTCAACGAAAATTCATGTCTAAACCAAAAACTGGTTGCATTGTCTTTCTTCAATATCTCATTAAGATATGTTTCTGAACCACAGTCGTCTATTTCTATTTAAACCTTGCTTTGAAATATTGTTCTACTTGGTATTCGCTTTTTTTCCCTCTCAAATTGAATTACAATTAATTAATTTTGTAATTTACTGTATATCGAAAGCCATAATATAAGTTTATATACTGGATTTTATCCGACTTATATGTTTTGGATTTCCTCGCAGGGATAAATTCGTGACACAGTCTTTTAAAGTGGGGTTCCAAAATATATCTGGAAGGCATGCAAAAATATAAGGAAACATACCAAAAAGAAGATCTTTAAGTCAAGGAACATTTTCACACCCGGATTTAGACAACATATACAAGAGACACAAAACCCAGAAACACAACAAAAACCAACAGAAATTGATAACCCGGACCTGCCTGCCTCTAGTTACACACCCGTCGAGTTACTTAATGTCACGTCTAGGAATTTGAAGGACTATCTACGACTCCGTGAAAATGTGCGATCGTATTTGAGAGATTTATTACCTATAACGATCAATGTAATCATAATGAAGGCCATACAACCTCTGAAGGAATAACATCAATTTAGGTACAACAAACCTTAGTAATAGGCAACAGGACTGACCGGTCTTAACAATCGGAATACCGATAGTAGGATCTCATATCACATATCACATAACGCTGGAATGTTCTTATCGGTCACGTCTCCACATATATGATTTTTTTCATGCACTCGATACTGTGGAATAAAGCCGGACATTTTGTTTCTGATACATACTTTATCGCGGCAAGTATCAAGGGAGCATGTAGGGCGAACCCGATACGTTAAGCAGTATCCTTATGTATTCCTTTATCGGTAATTTGCATTTTTTGTCAATTTAAGACATTGTTTTTAATGAGCTACTTTTTTGTTGAAGTGATCTGTGAAAAACAGTGTGCTACGTTATTTAGCTTTAATGTCGTTCTACCGGAATGTGGCGTAATGAATGAATATTTTTTCATTGATCCTCTGAAAGCTAAGTTATTTTTAATAGTTTATGTAATAGTTTGTGAATGAGAATTTTTTATTTTACACTTAATTATAATATAGGGTGTCAAAATATGACCTATTTTCCAAATGAACTGCGTCATGAATGCATGTCGATTTCATCTTTTATTGCTATCTATTAAAATTATTTTTTTAATCGTTATCATTTCTGGTAACTGCTTGGTGCTGTGTTATTTTTAATTTTCAGTACTTTGAAGTGGCTAGGGGAGATACGATTTACACATCATTTATTTAGAAACTGAAATTGTAACTATGCTCAATGCATTGATGTACAGTATGCGATGAGTTTATGGTAGGTTCTTGTGAATTTTACTGCCGTAATAATCCAATTACGAGCCTCCTATTACAGTTTTGTGATTTGTCGGATTTACCTCCCCGAAATGGCGAATTTTTCGCATGTTCTTCTGGTTAATGAACAGGAATTCGGGATTTGTCACTTGCTGTTGATGTTTGTGCAACTTGACGAGTTTTGTTCAGATTATTTGAACTGCATTATTGTTAACGGAAGGTAGCTGCGAAAACGTAGCGCTGATGGTCTCGAACGGACGGCAGAGAATATTGCATGTCGTTTTTGAACCGTTAAAACAAAAAGGCACTGTAAGGGGTCCATAAAAGAAGCAGACGTATTTAATTGCAGTTGAGTTGTTTTTCTTTTAAATTTTTTGTTCATTTTTGAACATTATGTTAGTTACCGTGACGTAATCATTGTTAGATTAATCCGTATCCTACTGACCCGATAAATTAGGTGATAAATGACAGATGACAGTACGTTGGTACTGACTTTATCACCGGTACACATCAAAGGGAAAATGTACAAATTACCGATAAATTTCCGTATCCCCTTTTAACTGACTGTATAACTAATTTAGTAACCGCAAAGAGGAAATAAGCCTTCATTAAGTATAACTTGTCTAATGAGGCACTTACTGTTCAATTGTTGTGAATCCTATACTCAAATGGGATGTTAGATGGTGGGCAAAAAGAACAAACAATATATTTTATTTAATTATGGATATTAGTTTTCAATATAAGAAGTCATTTACAAATCGAAAAACATTTGCTTCAATTAAATACTATTTTAACCTGTGTACTTTATGATATAAACTACTGCTCACAAACGAAATGATTATAAGCACCGTTGCAAGGCCCATCATTCCATTGGTCATTATTAACATTAACCCAAACTGCACAATGTTCGTTGTTGTTCCAATTGTTTGGTTCTCCTGGCATCCACGCGGCAAAGGTTGGGCTTGTCATAGACGTTGCTGTTACCCATGCGCCTTCAGAAAACAAGTCCGTAAGTCCAATCCAAAAGTTCGGAAAGCCTATAAAATGTTCAATGGTTCTAACTTAAATACATTTTCTACATATGCGGAATTTATTTCACCAGGTACCATAGAGTCATTAAATATTCATGGAATGAACAAACATATATTTTGTCCCCAGTTCAACAATTAAACACATTTCTCACCTTACCAAATGATGTCTGCTTAGTACAAGAGCAATAAGTAGCAAACATGACAGCTGTTTCTTAGCTAACTCACCAGAATATCAATCCATGATCTATAATTTTCTTAAAAAATTTATTATTGCGACAACGTCAATATTCTAAAAGTTTCTAATGGTAAAATGAGACTCGTATATCCAGTGTAACTACGTTTTACGTTTCATTCCATATCCAAAAGTAAAGCAAGAGGACTCTCAGCGCAAATATCATTAACAATTAAAGTAAATGAACAGTACTACAAAACTGTAAATTGCTTGTCTGAATTAAATATTAAAAAATATAGTCAGTCTTGATGTTAATAAAACCATATGTTTTGCTCGTAATATATAAGGTCTACAGCGTCTGGTAGGCCAGAATTCAGAACAGAAAATAATTGTCCACATGTTACTCTTTCAATGTTTGCGCGGCTTTATACCACACACTTATACTGTACTTTAATTTATAGCTAACAACAATTTATATAAAACTTACGTCGTTCATTGACCAGTTGCTTTATTGTATAGTATTTATACCAGTTATCTATTTCTACTAGTTTCCCGCCATATAAGTTACAGAAACTCTGCAAAATACATAGAAAATTTATTATATTTAATGCTGTAAAGCAGTTATAATACAAAATAATCCTACATGAGACAGATTCACAAACCAGGACCTTTGGTAAAATTGGTTATAAAACACAACATTTTATATATGGGACAGATATACATGTCGGCGCATCCTAAAACGAGCCGAGCAATTTAGAATATAGAAACATTCATAGATCATAATTAATCAAAACATGTTTTGCCTAAGTAGTTGGGCTGACAAGCTAGTGTTTGGTAGTGTAAATTGTGAAATTTCTAAACGGACGAAAACGACAGACGAACAGTCATTGGTTTGATGTTGTACACAAATACTTCAGTTTAATTGCCAATACAAAGACGTTGAGCATACTCAAGTTACAAACTTCAGATATATGATACATCTATATCATCCGTTCTTATCTAGACTATTACATAACCACTTTGAATTCAAAAGGAGATGTTGGCAAAAATTCAAATCAGACAGATTTACTAAATATTTTCATTGATGTATTCAGTCTTTAATAATTTGGTTTTTAAATGTATATATTATTACATGTATTTGTTTTAAGCTACCATTGCTGTTATACAATGCCGAACTTCGATCGATCTATCATGAATGTTGTGTACGGCATTTTAAAAGTGATAACATACTTTTGATTAAAAATAGTTTAACATATTAAGCAAACGCAAACGATGCCAGCAATACCTAAACGTTGGCCAAACACATGCGTGTTATATGGAATGACATAATTTCAACAACAAAAGTCGTATGATACTAAATTCTAAAGCTTACCATTGCTGTAAAGAAATTGGTAATGTCTCTACTGAAGTAATAACATTTTCCGTTAACATTTAACCATCCAAATTTGCAAGCCGCTGTTTCTGAAACATTTAACATTTCGATATTGAGTATTTTTTAAGGTTTCATTCTGAGTCTTTTGGAATTTATTGAGTTTTTTAGAGCAACGAATTAAAAATTTTAATTAGCTTCGTTCAGAAAAGCGATCTGTATTTAACAGTATAACAAAGCAGTATAGGCATAAATATTTACCCTACCGCAGATCGGGGGTTTTCCCCGGGTACTCCGGCTTCCTCCCCCAATAAAAACTGGACGCCATGATATAGCTGAAAAATTACTGAAAGAGGCGTTAAAACACCATTCAAACAAACAAACAAATAAATATTTACCTTGAAAAAAGAGCAAGAACATAAAATACAGCAGTTTCCTAAATCGGTAATTCTGTTCACGTACATTTCCAATCATGATTTGTTTTCTTTATTCGCAGTATTTAAATTGCGCAAATGTAACTGCGGCTCTGGACGAACATTATTAAACTAGTTAAAGTGTTATGGCAACGACATCTACCGGCCACATGAATTTTTGTACTTGAATTCCGGACTTTCAAAGGTCAAAGTAAATACATAGAAGTTCCTGATACTGCGGTAGGAATGATAAAATAAATAAAATATGTAGAGTATTTATTTCAATTTGAAATTGAATTAAAATGCATTAATTGGTAAATATTTTGCTTAATAAAGTATTCATAAATGCACTAGAAACTGATGACGTTTATTTATTTTAATAGTAATTTTATAAATGAACAATATTTTTCTAGAAAATTCTACAATATATTTACTTGTGTAACGCATCAAACATTTATATGAAAAATAGTAGGAATTATTATACTTTGTTTTTGGCTAGCTTTATTGTGAATAGATTTGTTAAAATTATTAGATACATGTTGACTTTTTAAATGGAAGCAAAGTGTACAATTTTTAAAAATTTATACTATTTTATTGTATTGTTGATTATAAAGTATAGTTAACAACGATATTGTGCACAAAACAAGTATGCGGCGAAAATATAATTTAAAACGTAGCATTTATAATTGCGCAATTCATAATTGCGTCGTTCATAAAAGATATTAAAGTTTCTGTCATGATGTGTACTTGAACAAACTTGAAAAAGTACTTACTGGTGAATATGTTGTCTACAGGATTTGATAATAATTATGGAAAGGAAATAAAATCTAATACCAGCGAAGTGTTCCGCTTCACAAGTGGTATGGGTTATATTTTTATCTCTTCACTAAACGATATTAGTATTTTTAACAATCTTTATTAAGGAATCAAGGACAAAAGATACCAGACGCATACTTCAATCATTACAAAATGTTTTTAAAATAGAGGGAGTGTTAAATTAAATTATCATGTCTTTGTCTTTACCATACTCGTGTTGTCTCACATAAAACAGTTCGTTAAAATAAAAAAATTCCCTTAAAATTCATTGCGCAAGCGGCGGTGGATGTTTACTTGGTTTCTTACTAAAATTTAACACGTGTATTTGTTATTCACATATTCCATATGTATAGCTGTAGACTTTAATTCTTACATAAAACATAGAAATGTTAGTTGCTGTTATCGCGTGTACTGTGTTGTCCTTATTTTTGAGACATTGTATAATTTTGTCAATTCCGGGAAATTTCCGATTTGACTTATTACTACAATTTTATGATCCACTCTTAACTTGTTGTCTTGAAAATCCATCTGACGCTACGATGTAAATTTATTTACTTCATTTTATTGTTAAATTTCTGTGTTATCCGTGTTGTGTGTATAAACGATAACATTTCTGCCCATTTTTTTAGAGTTCCGACTTCCACATTTTTACCTTTGACAATCATTGTAGTGAATGTGTAAATCGTTGAAATTATTCATCACCACATCCGGTTTATCAATGCTATTGCGAATCGTCAAAATGCTTTTGGATAAAATTTGGATAAAATTGTTATTTTACAATATTTTGAGCGTTCTTATTGCCAAGTGAGAACAAGTTCATCTGGTACCTTGTAATAATTGCGTTTCAAAATTATTATACGCCATTTTGTGCTTATAATTTTGTTAATCTACCAATATTTTGTTTGTATTATTTTAAGGGAATTACATGTTAGCTTCATTTATCTTTGTAGCTTTTCAACAAATTGGATAGGATTGGCGTAGTAATATAACATATAACTACTTTAATTATTTTAGTACCTAAAAATTCACTGGCTGTTGTCAGAAAGTCATTTGTATGGATAATATCTTTGACACTACTGTTTAAACCTGTATTGGTGTTACGATGCGGCCTCGTTAATTGTCTGTAATTAAAAGAGGAAAAACAAGAAGGTTTGGAATAATGAAAGTTTCAATCTGTACCAATTTCTCAGACTCCTCATATTTCAAGTTTAAACATGTGTTAGAAACGCCATGCCGAGATGTCGTATAATTATAGGTCCGCCCAATTTACGTATCCGGTCGGATACTTAAAAATTAACATTTTGGGTCCGGGTCTCTATAATTTAAGGTCCGTCCGCATAAGAATAGGTCCGCCCAATTTATGTATCAAGTCGGTTACGTGCAATTAACATTTTGGTTCCAGCCGGATATGTAAAATTAACACTTTGGGTCCGGGTATCTTTAATTTAATATCTGTATTATCAAACACGTGTATGCACTTATGAGAACGGAGTCAAAGAAGACCAGATGATCCATCACACTTTTACAATATGAAAGCATTCATTGGCATTATCAGTGTCAGCATAATTTGTAGGAAATCGGAAATGGAACCCTATCGCGTATTTGGTCTTTGTAAATATACGTGGAACCTTAAATGCACAAGTCCAAAGTCGTTGGACTTAATAGTGTATACCTCAGATCAATGTCTGTATTATCTTACAGTCCAACGAGTATCATTATCTCTTAAAACTCTATTTCTGCGGTTTTTTAATCACTTCTGCAGTTATAATATATCTGTTAACATGTGTTTCTAGGCGTTTAAGTTACTTAAAAATTAAGTAAAATGGCAGACCCGTAAAACTATATACTTTATGCCCTGACTATAAATTTAAAATGAACAGCGGACCTATAAACTGTAAATTTTAGGGCTCCTGAGGTATGAGAAATTTTTTATAAGAAATGCGGACCCATAGAAAATTTCATGGGTCAGTGGCTTAAACGTAGCTTGGATAGTCGGATCTGTAAATTGTACATGTATAATTTAGGAGTCTGGGGCTATTAAATTGATCAAATAAGGTCAAATGTAAAACGTAAAATGTAAGAAGTATGGGTCCGGTGATATTTATTTATCTTCTTGTCATTAGTTACAAAACGAAAATTCCTTGGATTTGCATTTTTTATAATATACAAGGATATCAGTTTTTCATATAGCCCAATTTTCACTTTAGTATAGATTTTTCCACATTAGCTGTTTAATTCCCATATTTATCAACAATTATAGTCAACGTCTACGTGTACGCATAAATGCATATTTTTTTATTGTGAGTCCGTCTGTTGCTTATATTTGCTCATAAACAAGCGTATAAATTGGATCTACAATCTCGTTCCCCACTTTTAAAGACGCCGTTTGGTAAATACAGACTAAAATCAGATTGTACATTTACCTGAACTTATGACACCAAAATGTGCGCTGCTATCCCTCCCAAAGACCAAAAACAGACGCCTGCTTATCACAATGCATCTGTAGTAGTGTTACCAGATACCAGTCACCTTGGATACAATGGGAACCAGTCGATGATCCTGAGGGAAACATCCTGAGCAATTACAATATTATTCTCTCTAAATGCAAGGGGACCAAACTCTAACCCATGGTGTTAAACAGCCATCACAACCGCATCTCACGTTATAACGATAACACACTCGATACAACTCCTTTCAACCAACCAGTATTCGAATTATATACAGATTCCTCTCCCTAATCAATGTTGACTCATAAATCAGACTTTATAGACACAGTACCTGTCCTTCTAACTTTGAAATTAAGACTCTTTTAAAAGCACATCTTGTTAATTTCGTCTGACATTCCGTCAGCCACAATGGACCTATCGGGGGTAATTTGTAATTCGCCGAGGCGAAAAGTGTACATTGAAATAATGGTCCTTATTTCCGAATTGATCCTTATCAGATAAATCAAAAACTAAGTCGTCTCGCTCTCTATTTGAAGTTTGAAGTGGCTCAAATCTCTTTTTTAAACATCGGATCTTTTTAAGCTTTGAAAGATTTTTCATTATTTTTATTTTTAGCCTCGGCATCAGTGGGGTGTACGGCTGAGGTTGGAGAATATTGTATGTTGATACAGGAGGAATCAGCTGACGTCTTTGACTGGGACTTTTGTAGTGTAAGTAGACACTGCAGTAGATCTGTTTGAACACCTACCAAAATCTGAAAAATGGTTACTCCCACCTATAACTAAAGACCCTGATAATAATGGACAGTTCATGACTTTGATCAAACTACATAAAGCACTTGTTGAGAATCTAAGTGTTCCCGATGAACATCTAACAGCTGCGAAATTTGGCTATTGTGGACATCAATGCAGGTGAGTTCATGACAATAACTGCACTTTTCTGTGGTTTGGGTTGTCCCGGTAGATATTGTTACCTGTGTGTACCTCTTTTACTGGTTTGTCCGGAAAATATTGTTACCTGTGGTTACCTATTTTTGTGGGTTGTCCGGTAGATATTGTTACCTGTTTGTACACTGTTACCTGTGTGTACCTCTTTTACTGGTTTGTTCGGAAAATATTGTTACCTGTGTGTACCTTTTTTTGTGGGTTGCCCGGTAGATTTTGTTTCTAGGGTGTACCTAGTTTGGTGGATTGTCCAGCAGATATTGTTATCAGGGTAAACCTATTTTTGCAGGTTGTACTGGGGGGGGGGGGGGGGGGTGGTGGGTGTTGTCCGATAGATATTGTTACAAGGGTGTACCTCTTTTGTGGGTTGTCCGGTACATATTGTTACCTGGGTAAACCTTTTTTTGGGGGGGGGTTGTTGTCCGATAGATATTGTTACAAAGGTTTACCTCTTTAGTGGGTTGTCCGGTAGATATAGTTACAAGGGTGTACCTATTTTGTGGGTTTTCCCGGTAGATATTGCTAGCAGGGTGTACCTCTTTTTGTGGGTTGTCCGATAGATATGGTTACAAGGGTTTACCTTCTTTGTGGGTTGTCCTGTAGATATTTTTACAAGGGTATACCTCTTTTTAAAGGGTTGTCCCGGTAGATATTGTTAGCAGGGTGTACCTCTTTTTGTGGGTTGTCCTATATATATGGTTACAAGGGATTTCCTTTTTTGTGGGTTGTCCGGTAGATATTGTTACAAGGGTATACCTCTTTTTAAGGGTTGTCCCGTTAGATATTGTTACCAGCGTGTTCCTCGTTTCGTGGCTTGTCCGGCTGATATTGTTACCTGTGTGTACCTCTTTTAGTGGGTTGCCCGGTAGATATTGTTACCGAAGTGTACCTCTTTTTGTGAGTTGTCCGGTAAATATTGTGGTGACAAAGGTTTACCTCGTTTTTTTTGGGTTGTCCAGTTGATATTGTTACCAGAGTGTGTCTCTTGTTGTGGGTTGCCCGGTAGATATTGTTACCGAAGTGTACCTCTTTTAGTGGGTTGCCCGGTAGATATTGTTACCGAAATGTACCTCTTTTTGTGGGTTGTCCGGTAAATATAGTTGTGACAAAGGTTTACCTCGTTTTTTTTGGGTTGTCCAGTTGATATTGTTACCAGAGTGTGTCTCTTGTTGTGGGTTGCCCGGTAGATATTGTTACCGAAGTGTACCTATTTTAGTAGGTTGCCCGGTAGATATTGTTACCGAAATGTACCTCTTTTTGTGGGTTGTCCAGTAAATATTGTTGTAACAAAGGAACATGATGATATGCAAGATGTACACGTTTCAGACGAAGCTTTTTCTGTAAAATGATCATCCGAACAGTTTAAAAGTTTATCGAATATTTGTATGTTATTCAGTTCTCTAAATTGGCATTTACATTATTGCTACATTCACTTACGTCAGAAATTGTATCTCAAATTGTATTTGATTGGCTGCAAACCTTGATATTACAGACCAAGGTTACAATGCAAAACCTTGTTTAAATGCTCATTTTTTTTAGGCCAATGGAGCTACATAGTTTTATGTCAATTTTTTGTTACATAGAACGACTATATAGATGCAGTTACAACAACGGTTGTCATTTGTTGTGGGTTTGATTTAGAGAAATGGTACTAACATCAAAGTAAATATTTCAACATTCCGAATGGAAAATGATTTACAAGAAATTTTATTTACATATGCATTGCATGTATTTATTAAGCACTATAATAGATGAAAACCTCGTTTCAGTTGCGTAGTAGACGACTTAAAAGTTAATCAATAGACTCACAACCAGTAGAATAAACACAAACAGTCAACAGTTAAAGCAAAACATTAATGAATGAAGGTAATTACAAAATACGGAACAACGATGAAACTGTAAAAACAGACAATACTCAAATCAAAGTCCGAGAAAACGGCAACTCCAGAACCAACAACCAAGACTATATTAACTACAGCAATGTTCCTGACTTGGTACAGGCAGTTCAAAAGAAATGGTGGGTTAATTAGGTTTTATGGCAAGCCAAACCTCCCGCTTTGATTGCTGTAGAATTTTAGTTGGTTGATTGATTACATGTAAAAGGGATAGGTATCATATACCACTAGTCACTAATAGGTGTATGCAGCAATCATCGTAGCGCATTCCCTGTGCACTGAATTAAAAAAACTATCTGTAACCATATTTTCAAACGAGATATTTTTTTAGAAGGAATTGGTATCTACAGTAAAACTTATTAAAGGCGAAACGAGTAGTTTTTTTCTTGTTACCTTGATTTATAAGTTTATCCCAAAGAAATAGATGGCGTTCGAAAAAATCAATAAACCCGCTGCAAGCTCTTGAAAACCATTAGCAATTGAGAAATATAGACACCATATGCAGGAGAAGCTGGAATATTGCTGCATAGGTGAGGAAAGTTTATAATTTTGAAATTAAAATCGTCAAGTTTGTCATACATTCTTGTGCAAAGATGACCGTTGGTGTGATATTCGATGTGTAAGTCTAAAAATGATGTAGATGAAGCTGTTTCTGTGGTATCTTTAATTTCTAGTTCTGAAGGATATACTAACAGAAGTCAATCAGCAAATTAAGGGTTGTTAATTGAAAGAACATTATCAATTTATCTATTTGTAAAATAAAAAGACCTACTTTCATTGAAAAGCTGTAGTGAAAAGGCGACCGTTATTCGGAACACAGAAAGGACAAATTATGGTCAAGGTTAACTGACAAGGTTTACACATCATTCGTGCCTTTGAACAAGTTCATTATCTCAACAATAGCATTTTGTGAGGTAAGATAACATTGAAATGTTACAGTTACGTTGCCAGTTATGCTTTCAAGCTCTATCTTCCACTTATGAAAGTATGTATAAAAGCATAACCGAATGGAGTTTTATATGAATACAACATACTCTTGCTAGCGATGTTTCAATTCTAATTTTAAAATGTACCAATCGACCGTAAAAATATGTAACCACTGATGCACCTGTCCAGTGTTAATGTTGTAAATTAGACAATGCAGCAAACTTGAAATGTCTTGGTAAGTAAATATTTATGTAGAAGCGGTATGATTTTGTACACAATATTCCATCTGTACTGGAAGAAATGGCAATCACGTTACACCAAATTCTACAGACAGGTTGTCAAATGGAAATTTCACTCAAATGTCAAAATGTATCATAAAGTGTTGAAATTACGATTCGATTCTGTAGTGTCAATATCTGTTGTGCACATCATAAGTCTGCTAATTTGCGCAGACCATCTGAAAATAGTTTCCATGAATCGACGAATACCATCTTCCGGATTGCTTCCCATGCATGTTCAAGTCTGTTTTAAAGTTTTGTAGTTTGCAAGGATGTACACCGGTATAGACGACAGTAGTACATCCGTAATAGTAATATGAGAAATAGTAGTCTTGCATAATTATATTTACACTAGCACTCATGTGTGACATGATTAAGCTAGAATCATTAAAACTAAAAACATAAATAAAACGAAAGGTCAGAATTATTTCAAATAAACTTCATTCGACAAAATCAACTCATCACATATACAACTTGTGGTAGGAAAACGTGAAATATAAACGAAATCATAATTGTACTTTTATAAACGACAGCTTAACAATGCTAGTAATAACCAGAATACAAACACGCCGCGTAATCAAATGTTGCTGCATGTAAGCAATATAGACTGACAAATACGAGGTGGAAACTTTAACAACAAACACCGACTTATACAAAGGAACATTGGATTTTATCCAGATTTTAGCGATTCTTAAATGTAAGTATACCCGTCTGCACAAAGTTGTACCTCTCTGTTGCACCTTATTGTCAGTAAAAGGTGGTTCATAACTAGGTAAAACATGGAAAGAAATGACCATGCAGTTATATATAATCTGCGGACAGTTCTGTTGTAATAAAAAGCTAGCTAGACATGATATATTAACTCATATTTAACGATTAAAAACGTTGTGTTAAATTCACCGATTTGCATACACGTTTTCAACGCGGACCATACACGTCTGTAAGCATACATATACATGAAGAACTAACGTATAAATAATAAAGTAAAATATATGTAAAAGAAAAACAAATAAAAGTATCAGATCAACTCGATTAGAAAGTCTAACTGAGGGCAGGGTGTACTTGACTCTAATCTTAATTGATAGGGATTTCCAGTTTTCCTACCGAAGGTCGGAGTTTTCACTAGGTACTCCTCCCCAATAAAAACTGGACGTCACGATATAGCTAACAGTGGCCTTAAACACCTTTCGACCAAACGAACAAAACACAAACCAACACAAGAGCAAAGAATTTTCTTCTCCATTAATACATCATTAACATAACAGTGAAGATCAGTATATGTAAACACCAAGTTAAAATATACACAAATTGTGCTCGAAGAAGTGCAATAAAGACAGACAAACATGTACGAAGGGAAAGAGGCTAGCGGTTAAGTCCGGTAGTTTACATAACAAAACAAGCGGTAGACACCACAGCTCTAATTGTTGTCACTTTATATACATCGTGGTTTATGTATTAAAGGGAGGCAATTATCATTTAAACCTGGATAACATCGAAGAGCATGGATAAGATATTAATTGGATTTTTTGACAAATTGTCAAAATTAAAGTTAATTCATTCTGAAGTGAACGCTCAGTGTTAGCTTTGTGTTTGTTATTTGCAAGACTTATGTGATCACAACAGTAATAACAATTTAATTATACAAAAAAGACAAGCAAATGTTGCCTTAGAAGTCAGGCAACAAACAAGTAAATAAATGTATTATGAACAACGAACAATATTTTGTTGAGTAAGTGGAAAATGATAACATTTGTATCATGTGATAAATTTTGAGACCCCGATAGTAAATGTAAATGTTGTACATCAATATCGTGGTCATTTTAACTTTAGTTCAAGTAAATATAAATACAGCTCCAGGTATATTGTATTTTCTGCACTAAATAAAGTATTGTTCTGCATTTTCAAAAAGATATCCACAAGAGCATGAGGCACTGGGTGTTACATTAGCTCTATATAAATCCCCATTAAGATAGCTGCAGTTATATTTTAGCCTAGAATGTTGGATAAATTAAATACGATCTATGTAATGTAGCTGTTCTACAAGTTTGCAGCAATCTATTTTGATTACTGCGCAGGTTGTAGGAATTAGCAGCTCAGGTTGAACGTAGTGCTAAATCACAGTGATTCTTGGTAGCTTTTGAGTTCATCATTTTATAAAAAATACTATTCTTTCGACAAAACTACAATAAAAATTAAAAAAAATAAACAATAAGTCCAAATGGTTAAATGAAGATGTACCAGTCACTTCTGCAATCACGAATAAATTATATTTCTGAACTTAAATAAACAAATGTTCCATAAGAAAAACTTAATTATTTCTTCCTAGTAGAAGACGAAAAGCTGCAGGCATATGGCAAGCTGTATAACATAGAATGCTTAAAACCATAAAAACATTTAAAACAAATGGAAAATCGATTGGAGAACCATCACTCGTTTAAACGTTGATTAAATATTTGCATAAGCAGCACTAGATAATAGAATTAAACCTTTCTTATATAACATTATAAGTATACCCCAGCATTTAGTATGACAAGGAATATTACTAGTTTTTTTCAGAAAAAAAACTGATCGAAATGTTTGGGAAAGATTTGGCTATCTTAAGAAATTTTAGGTCTTTTCACTAGTGGAGCGCATTCAAACAATGAAAGCGATACAAATTTGTTTCACAGGTGCAAGATCAAACGGGCGTTCCCAAAAGCGCATGCAAGTATCCATTTCTTCTGTAAACGAACAGCTATCACAGCTCGATATTCTATAGACACTCAATTTCATTGTCTTCTGCATCTTATCAGAACGCCCGAAGCATAACCCTTAAACATACCGTTGTTATGTTACTAAAACAATTTTCTTGTTTCCTGCGTTTTGATTGGATGACGCAACGAGTACAGATGTATGCGCGTGAGATAGGCAATTTACGAAAGAACTATCTGTGAATTTTCGAGACTCTTCTTTTATTTAGTAGAAATGTTTATTGTCTCCGTGCAATAAGTGCGTCTTTAAAAAAAGATTTCAGAATAGTATTGTCATACAAATATATGGCTAAAAACTCTTTTTAAGAGCGATATAAATTTTGGAGAAATGTTCTAGAATGAGGGTATCTCAGACAAACAGAGCTCCATTTTACATTGCAAAGATAAATTTGTACTATGAATCAAAATAAAATTAGAATCACACAGGAGAATTTTAACTCTTCGGAACACAGTTTAATCTTTTCAGAGAAAATATACAACTCCATTTTTAAGACCAAGAATAATAAAAAAAGTATAAAAAAAAGTTAAACTCTTGTTATAAAGTCATTATCCTTACTGATAATCATCTAATCTTTTTCTGTTTGCCTATCAGTATTCTTGTTAATTATTGAACTACAAAATATATATTTTATTGATAAGAAAAGCCAGATAAAATGAAGACAAATGTAATCAATGGGTCCTAAAATGTGGCAGATTAAAATTGCTATAAACATTATCTTTTATATATTCACAGTAAGTATCAACAAACGTGTGTATACAACAAACTTTTCATAATGGAATGATTCTTTGACAGACATACATATAAACAAGTTCAGTGAAGAAAACAATTTGTGGGCGTCTCCGGGTGGTTTAAAAAAATATTTCAGGCCGTATCTTAATAGCTGCAATATAAAGGACTACTAAAATCATTTGTTGCAATGCATTACATGACAAACGCTAAAACCCATCTATTGAGCATTGCTCATACTTTGAAAATCGCCTTCTTTTAATTTCTGCGAACATTTAACATCATATTTAAGACATTAGTTTCTTTACGTATTCAAAACGCACACGCTGACGATTCATAACATTTCTAATAGTCCAATATTGAAAGAAGTTCCGGGTATGTTTGTATAAAAACTAAAGACTTTTTTAAAAGAAAATTAAGAAATAGATTATTGCGAGCAGGCCGTTCGCGAATTAGAACATGGTCAGACCTTATATTTGTCAATATTTTATACCGAGCGTTAACAATTACACAAAACACACATCTTACGCATGTGCTAACTAAACTTATTGTAATTTTGACACGGCTTTGTTTACATAGCTAAAGCAGGACGTCATATTAGAATTCTATATATTTCTTTTAGATAAATCTTAAGTACTCGGAGACAGCCCCGAAAAATAAACAAAAAGGTAAGGGGACTATATATAGCAAATTAAAATTTCAGATTCAAGGATTTTTTGTTTTGGCTTTACACTGGTAATATATTTTATTATAATTTATTATATATTTTATTAGAGACTGTTGATAAGTTTTGTTCACTTTCATTTATTGTTTCGATACAAATTTGCAGGTCTTGAATAATTTTACTGTTGCCTCATATTCATATAGCTTTGAAAGAAGAGGACCAACCAAATTTTAGCAGTTTGAAACACGTTACTTAATTTGTATTAACTATAAATTTAAATAAATATATGTGAAAGAATATATATGAAGCAATGCTAAATCATTCATCTTGTTTTGGGAGTTATGTTTCGTTATGCAAATGTGTACATCCTAGATATCTAAACACACGTTTTAAAATAGAAGATATCACGTTTGTGTTTCATTTCCGTCCTTTTGTTCAATCATCGTCAGCATTTTTAAAACTTGTTAATGAATACATTGACGCGTTAAACCTGGTCAAACACTCTTGTTGGTTTCTTTGGGTAGTAAAAATATAGTAGAAAGATTCAATACCTAATATATCGTTGTTATAACCCCATTTTGAATTAATATATTTTTTATAATAATTTCAATTGCAAAAATCTTATTTTCTTTTACAGAAATCATCCAAAAAATACTGTAAGTAATTTGTTTAACTTTAATTCTTTTCTCGGCGTTGGTATCGCATATCGCGCAGAGCACTCGATGCAATAACAACGCTGAGAAACCGTTCTAGCAAAACAATTACTAATAGTATACATTTTTTAGTAATTTGTACATTTTCCTTTTGATTTGTACCGCAGATAAGGTACAACAAAACAACTTTCTAGCGTCAATCAATGAATTTATCCGTTCAGTAGATCTTTGAAATTGTCTGGTAAGTAGTTTGGACAAAACATCCACTATACCATATTTGAAATGTGTAAATAAAGTGTTGTATTAAAGTCAGTAAGTATAACCTTGTCAATAATAAATAACCCCAACGTCTATTGCCTTTACTTATGTTCTAAATGAATTTCCTAATGCTCACAATTGTGTTCATTATATTGCTGGCGCTACAAAACGGCTAAAATTATGGCTTAAACCTCATTTTTACAACATGTTGCATCATCTCGTTATAGGTATTTACCAGGTATATGCATTCTAATAATAAGAATGGAGGCCCATTGTGACCTTGTAATTAATGCAGAAAGTCATCTAACATTATTATCCGCGTTTCAATACTGATGCTGCGAGTTTAAGCCTTACAACAGACAATGATGGCTCGACACGTTTCGACATAAATTACATGGATTGCCCGATTTACCTTTTATATTGCAATAAAGCTTCCTCCTTTAATACAAGTAATTAAACACAGTTATATACATGTAACGGAAAAAATTTCTGAAAATGGATTTAAACCCCATTCTATAAAGAAAACAAAAATAATATTTATTATAATAATATGTGTCTACTATAAAAATACTATAGGCTTATAGATATATATATTTCTCACAATTTCAGTCAAATGCCTTTATATCCATTTTCTAAAACAATTTCTCTTCACATCTTAAATTTCACATTCCAGACAAAAATAACTTTATACAACTTTCAAAGTTTACAGGAGCATGTTTTAAGCGCATTTATCAAAAAGTCAAACATACCTTATTTTACATAGCAGTTATTACTATCTACTTGTACAATAAAGCAAGATAACGTAATTCCTAAATGTTTAATGAATCATTTATTTGGTTGTACTAGCAAAAATAGTTGTTACAGTTAAATTCTTGCTGTTAAAGAAGGCATCGTTGAAGCAGTAGTGTGACCTTCAGTCACTGGCGCATGTGTAGCTGAAGTGTGTGCAGCTGTCCTAATACCATCGCCTTAATCAAATGTATACAAGTTTAAATAATAATAATATATATTATTTTTTTTAAAATTTTTTAATTTTACTTCTATTTACTATCAAATGTCAAACTTATTCTATTTAAATTTAAACGAAAATTGGAACAGAGAAAAAAGATAGGGTCAAATGCAGATTGAAGTTGCAAATAAACAATACAACACAAAAACTTTAATGTAGTTCAATACACATTATAAGAGCATTTTCATGATTATTTCTTTATATTTCCATGTTGAAATAAATGTTAGAAATTATTACTCCGATACATGTTTACGATTAATTTAAAAACACACACATGGTTGCTACATGTAATTTCGGCACTTACTCATTATATTAATACAGGTTTGGTCCAGACAGAAGCAGTGAGATCCTGGATGGTGGGCTCCAATGCACTGTTGGTGGACTTCATGTTGCTTTAAGAAAAATATTATAAATATTAAATAATATATTACTATTCACTGCTAAATGGCTTTATTTGAACTTTAGCGACAAACGTCCTTATTAATGGCCTCAAAAATAATATTTGTTTTTAAAATTTTCTACAATTAATTATTGACAGCCATATTTACATTCGGTGTATTTTCATTGTAGTAGTTTAGACTTTTAAGTTTTGATCCACAGAATGACTCCTGGTCTTCAATACTATGTACCAAAATAATAATTACCCCATTTCCATGGTGCGTGTAACATACGCCTGTGTTTTGTGTTATTTCCACTAGACAATACTAAAATAAAAACTACATATACATATAATGTTATAAGTGAAACTGCATTATTGTTTAATGCTGCTTAGAACAGGCCGCTAATGTCTTACTCTGCCTAATAATTAACGCTAATAGTCTCACTAGGTCTAGTAAGTGACGCTATTTGCTTTATTCCGCCTAAGTTGAATTGAAAAGTCTTTTTGCTCAACTAGCAGGTCGACGTTAATTGTTTAACTCGGCTCTTTGGTTGACGCTAATGGTACGTATAACAATTCGACGCTTATTACGCCCTATTATAGACGCTAATTGTCTTATTCTCCCTTTTACTGTTTCATGCTTATAGTATGATCACACACTTCCTAATTATTGACGCTAATGTTTTCTATCTGCTTAAAACAGGCTCAAGCTGATGATCGCACTCTGCCCTCTGCATAAAATAATTTAACGTTAATTGTCTCAATCGGCCTATAACAGATCAAAACCGATGGTCTTACTCTGCCCATAACAGTCCAACGCTGATGATCTACTTTAACAGTTCAACGTTAATTGGCAATCAAGCAAATGGCCTAACTATGCCTATTACAGTTCGTTATGAATGGTTTAACACTGCCTATTGTGAGGTTAATTGTCTCAATTTGCTTATAAATGTTTGACGCTAATGGTCTAAATCTGCTTATAAATTTGGAAGTAATGATCGTGCTCTTGTCATGACTTGGGCGATACTCTCACCGCTGCTACATCTTGTATTACTGTATGGATTATAACAAAGGTGATAAAACACATGAGAAAATATACAGAAATAACTTGCCTGTGATACGCCACATGCTTGTCCAAAACAATCCAAATCTAAGCCCGATGTACCTTCAAAGTTTAAAATGATAAAATAATACTCCATTCACATGTAATATAATATTATGTAAAGATTTCCGTATTTGATGAGTTATTGGTTTGAGGCTAATCATATTGGGCTTTGTTGTCTTATTATACCTATATGAACTAATTAGTATATTATTGGAAAATTTGACCCGAATAAACCAATTTTAATTAACCAGTCCAATATTTTATTTCGACTAGTAAATACGGGCATATTTGATAGGTTTACAAATGTCATATTGTACTTTATATGGTATTTGGTATTTTGTATTTAACATCCTTTTATATCATATTAAGATTTTTATACTTTTGTTAGTCAATAATATGATATTATTACGAAATAATTTATGTAATGGCTATTAGTCAAATGCTTGCTGCATTGGTCGAAGGCGCCTTTCTAATAAAGCTCGATGAAGATCAATAACTAGACCAATACAAAAATCATCACGCAATGAAATCATTATTAAATAACTAAGCCAATAAACTGTTATACTCATAATTTTACCAAATTAATACATGATGTCAAATCAATTGAATATTTTGTCATAACCAGACCAAATACAGGTGGAAATCGGTCATATAGGTATTGGACTGTTTTTGAACACTACATCATAATTTGGATAGCTTATCTTAGTGAATAATATAGTAGTTTTTTGATAAGTTATAGCTAAAAAATTTCAGAATAATTTTACGCTTATAATGTAAACAATTCAATCAATGTTTTGTTTTAGCTAGCTATTTACACAATAGTAAGTTATACTGACGGCAATAATACGTATTGGCTTGGCCGCGGGCCTTGGTATAGACCAGAATATTGATATAAGCTGAGCAATACATGACTGTACCTGTTGACAAAGTAGAGACAGTTGAATCCATTATGGAAGTTTGTGTTGTTTCTTCTGTCATATTCGCCTGTGTCGTTGCATTTGTCGAAGTGTGTGCATGTGTCGTAGTAGAATGGCCTACATCAAATGTATCAAAGTGGAAAAGGAATGAATAAAATCATTCACTGGAGGGTATATCAATCTTTTCAATCTTACATGTTAGAGTCGAATTCGTTATGATCTTTTGGAAAAAGGAGGCCACTCTCAACGCTGTATTACCAATTCTGCTAACTCAGATGAGATGTAATGCGTCCTTCTTAAACTATGATTTGTACACTGTTAACATTATATCAAACCCTTCCTGTAAATGTGGCAACAGCAAAGAAACCCAGTATCATTTTTTCTTTGAATGTACAGAGTATACGGATCTGAGAAGAGACTTATTTAACGGCTTAAACTGGTTACCAAACAATACAGCAGTCAACTTAAACCTCTTATTAAACGGCAGCAATGAACTTTTACAAGACGAAAATGAAATGATATTTACTAATGTTTATAAATTTATAAAGAAATCTAAACGATTCCTTGTTGTGTAAAAGAGTAACCATATTATCTAGCGACAACAACACACGAAGCGTCATTAATTCTTCTACAACTCTTTCATTCATTATCCTTTTTCCTTTCATTGTTCTGTTTATTCTTTCTTTGTTTTTGTATAATTGATTCTTTCTTTATTTTTTGTATAATTGAATGTAATTCATGTTATGTCACCATGTCCATATATTACTTGTATCATATTTTAAACGGAGAAGACTTCATAAGTATGTATTACTTGTGTCTGATCCTGTTTGTTCATTGTACAAATAAAATATGTTTAAACTAAACCAATTCTGTTTGTATGGAATCCTCAAAGAGGAATTAGAATACAAAAAATTCAATTGCATCGTAAACCGGTTAAACATAATGCTTTCACAATTCAACCTTGAACCGCAGAGGTTTTCTTTTGACGGAGTTATATTACGATCACCAAAAAGGCGTTCACACAGAAGAAATTTAGTAGACCGAGTGGTAAGGAAGTTAGTTAGCTACTATTGATTAGGTGTCCTGGGACCATACGTGGTGGGTTCTAAGTAGCGCGTTCCTGTTTGCGAATAGAAAAGAATTTCTCATGTTATATAAAAGAAGGTCATAACGCATATGGTAATATGGTTACACTTATTCCACGATAAAGGTATCTTGAATAGAATTTCAAAAAATAGGTTCGTTGTAGCCGCTACGATCTCTACCTAATTTTTCCAATTGGTATATCTCTTTTCTCTTGTTTATATAAAGTGTGTTACTTCAATTGTTAATCAATTGTTCACGTGTTTGTTAACACTGAAGCTGCGGAACCAAGTCTTACTGTGTGCAGATTGTGCATACGCCAAGATTATTTGACAACTTTTGTCAAATTTCCTGCCGAAAGTTTGGGTTTTCTTTGACCGCAAAATTGGATCTCCTTCCTTGATAAAGACTAGACTCTATAATACATCTGTAAAATTGGCTTGATCCTATTTTTTAATCTTTTTTTACAATCGATATCAAGACTTCTCTGAATGTTTGTGTATATGGAAATATTTTTAATATTATTATAACGAGTGTTAATTTCAAGGGCATAATAGTAATAATATTGATGTTCACGATGTTGTTGTTGTATGACAGAAACATGTATGCTTAAACATTTATCTTTATTTGTACATACACTATACCTGGTAGTAAACTTTAGTACTTACTCATTGCATTAACACATGTTTGGTCCATACAGAAACAGTGAGATCCTGGATGGTGGGCACCGATGCACTGTTGGTGGGCTTCATGTTGCTTCAAGAAAAAATATTAAAAGCGATGTGCAAACCTTTCAACATATAAAAAATGTCGTTATTTTGAACTTTGATGATAAACTTCCTTTGTAAGGCCTCAACATATACTACATTTTCTTAATTTTCTACAAGTAAGCATTGTTTTTTCATATTTACACTGATGCTTTTTCATTTGCAGTGGTTAAGACTTTTTTAAGTTCTGATCTACAGAATGATTTTTGGTCTATAATACTACATGTGTATGTACCAAAACATTTATTACCCAATTTCCATGGTGCGTGTAACATGTGCCAGTGTTTTGTGTGATTTCCACTAGACAATACTAAAATAAAAGATCAGATGCGTATTATGTTATGATTGAAACTGCACTATTGCGTATTTAACTATATAACAAAATGGGATCAAAGATCTATATTACATCGTGTATACAGAAAATGCGCCCTCAGATTAAGGCATGTCACAATGTCCTGTTCCGTTTACAAGATGAATAAGACTTTTCCGTTTTTCCAACAGTTAACAGTTATAATACATCGCCTATAATAGACTTATATTCGCAGTACAGAGATTGGAAGTATTTCTCTAGTTATTGGTGCTAATTCTTTTACTTCGAACCATAATCTCGAACTATGCTGAGAAAAGTATTAAATTACACTTTAAAAACCTGATTCAAGAATTCTCAAATATGAGCCTCAGGAAGTACAGGACGTGAACCTCTTGGTTTATATGTCTTGTCTCGTCTTTAATCTTGTTATAGATATTATTTGTTTTACTCTTCCCAGACGCTTATGGTCTCACTCTTTCTAAAACTTTCGACGCTAATAGACTCATTCTGCTTATAACATGTATGTTCTCGCTATATCTGAAACAGTTTGAGGCTCACTGTCTCATTCTGCCTGAAACACTTCGACGCTAAGAGTCTCACTGTGTCTATAACAGCTCTACGCTAATGGTTTCACTCTGACAATTCGAGGCTCATGGTCTCATTCTGACTTTAACAGTTTGATGCTTATTGTCTAGCTGTGCTAAAAGTGTGACGTTAATGGTCTTACTTTTTATAGTAATTGGCACTAATTTCGTACCCTGGATAGTAATTGACGCTAACGGTGGCACTATGTCTATATCAGACTAAAGCTAGTAGTCCTACTTTACTTACACAACTTAATGCGATGTATAACTCTGTCTACTAATTTACGCTAATTGGCTTTCTCTGTCTAGTAGTTGACGCTCATTGTTTCAATCTGCATTAAGCAGTTAATCGGTTTATTTTGGCTGAAGTTTTATTTTGGTTTATTTGGCACTTTCGATGAAAGAGCATACATTAAACACACCAAATAAAGCATGCATCAACATTTTACATGCCAAAATAACGGACATCGTTACGTCGGTGGCTTAAAATACCGGTACACAAGAGTACGGAAAGGATATTACAGGTATACATTTCCTTATTATACCCCCCCCGCAAACTAGTTGGGGGTATATAGGAATCACCCTGTCTGTCTGTCTGTCTGTCTGTCCGTCTGTCCACATCCCTTGTAAGCGCTTCTCCTCCTAAACCGCTTGACAGATTTTGATGACACTTTACATGAAGGAAGTACATCATATGTAGATGTGCATGAAGAATTTTCGTCGCTGTCGGATATTTTTCAGGGAGATAACTGGACTTGAAGCGAAGCGGGGGGTATCCCTTTGTGAGCTTGCTCACAGTCCACACTTGTTTTCTTTAAAAAAATGTTTACAAACACAATGTATGAAATTTCTTTATATTCAAAGCTTGTGATTTATTAATTAGACTCTATTGTTATTGTAAAAATAACAACTTCAAGATATACTGCTGAGATACACAAGAATTAAAATTTAAATCTGTTATCGTTAATTACTGACAAAAGACAACAATACACATTTGTTTTATATGATATGTGTTGTAATTAGTAAATTTCATGAACCTTAATTAACACATGATAGGCGTCATGACTTGTTGTCTAATTGTTAAACGCCGTTCACACAAATTAAATACCAATATAAATATAATATACTCACTCAATAACGAAACGCAACATACAAAAAATGGGAATTTTACTTCATATATTATTTTAACAATTAACATATAAATAATTGATACAGAAATATAAAAATTGGTACACTTCTTGTTCATCAGTACTTTAACCATGGAATATACCATTTTGTTGCATATTGTAAAACAATCACGCATAAAATGTCAATATCTGTTTTTCACACCATTTGCTTGTAACTCTTTTTGGGATCTATTCAATTAAACGTTGAGTACGAACACGCGGTATCTTTTGCCACTCATACCGAAGTGCCTGCTCTAATTGTTGCAGATATTGCGGTGGTGGTTGTTGTTGGCACACGCGCCGATCCAGTTCATCCCACAGATGTTCAATTGGGTTAAGGTCCAGAGATTCTGATGGCCAACGGATCACACTGACATTCTGTTGCTCTAAAAATATACTGTTACATGTGCTGTATGTGGTCTGGCATTGTCGTGTTGAAAAAATTCTCTTTGAATGTCAATTACCTGAAATTGTGCGACGATGAACATTGTACGTTCTGGCAACAGCATTCTGGGATTCGTTTCGACTGATAGCGATATTCCGGGTATCATCATCTAACCTTGGCATTGCGTCACCTTATCAGAATTTTATTTTGCAGTCAAGAAAAGAAATAGCGGGGTTTTCTACCGATTGTCTGAGTTAAAAAATACCCATGTTTTTCACGTAAGAAAGTCAACCCTGTTTTTGCGTAATTTAAAGTGTGTTCCAGATTTCAAACACAGTCGCTCATGGGTGGATGAACTTAGATATTTTCATCGGGAAACTTTTAATTAAGGTGTAATTAGATGTTGTGTACATAAATTTCAATATTTATAGGTTATTTGTCCGCAAAAGAAATTATAAAAAAAATTATCCGATGTTGATTGAGAATATATTAAACACATATAATAACCTTCCTAACTATTGCATTTAAAGAGAGCAACTATCGAAGGTGCCAAAAATTAACACATTAGTAAAGCACATGGTTTTCGAGAGAAAAAACGTTAAATTATCCCTACGCCAAAAAACCAGGTTTACTATGGTTTTAATCTTTATAGTAATTGGCTTTAATGCTCTCAATCTGCTAAGTAATCGACGTTAGGGGTCTTACTGAAATATATTTTATTTCGCTTATAGCTGTTCGAAGATAATGGTCTCACTTTAAATATAAGAGTTTGGCGCCTATGATATCATTCTGCCTGTAATAGTTCGACGCTAATTTTCTTACTATGCCTAGTATGACGCCAATTGACAGATCGATGCAAATAACATTGCTTTTAACAGTTAGATTATAATGGTTTCTATTAGCATAGTATGACGTCAATGGCCTTACTTTGCTTTTTACAGTTCGATGCTAATAGTTGAAGTCTGCCTATAGCAGTTTGACTGCAATTGTCTCACTCTGCCTAAAGCAGTTCGATGTAAATGGTCTCACTCTTCCTATCAATTGATATATTTACAACTTTCACGTTATTTTCGAAAATGCGCCGAATGTACAGTAGGAGTAATAACAAAAATGACAGTACAAGTTAAGTAATATTTTCTGACAAAAAACTTACCTGAACGGTATTTCACAGTATTGTCTAAGATGTGTAAAGTGTAAAGGCTATACAAAAGGTAAAAAATCAAGTTAGGAAAGATAAAAAAATAACTTGCCTGTCCTGCAGTACATATATGCCCGAAACATTCCAAGGCTTGCGATGTACCTACAAAAGTTATAAAATGTTTACTTAATACCCCATTAACATATGATATAGTATAATTACGTTAAGTTTTTCAAGTTATTTTTCCGATGCTTGGCATATTAGATTTCGTTCTTCAGTCCAATATGCCTAGCCTCTGAGCAATAATTCACGCAAAACAAAAAACTAAGCAATTATACCTATTGAAAAACAACACTTATATTGGATAGGAAAACTTGACGATATTAAACTTTTTTGACTGAACCGTTTTGCAATCACGGCATATTGAACGGGTTTACAAATGCCATTTTAGAGTACTTTAATTGGTATTTTGTAATGAATTGAGAGTTGTTATCATATATTGACCGATACACTATTGTTGGCCAATTTTTTTTTTAAATGCGTTTTTCGATAAGTTATAATTTAAACCTTTTAGATTACTACTACTATGGACAATTAAAAAACTATTGCGTTAGTTACATAAAAATCATCCCATGGTCATTTGAAAAAAAAATAAATGCCGCAAAACAGCAATGTTTGTATTTAGCATTAAATATTTCATATAGGTATATAATATACAAAAATGAAAGCAATTATATTAGATCAAACTCAAATTTCCTTTATTTATGCCTCTGTTTGATTTCTTAAACACTCAAATAGATCTTTTCTGTCAAAAACTAGCAGATGCAGAGAGATTGCAAGCAGTTGGTATGATAAGTGCTGGAATGACACAGCGGCAGGTTTCAGATAGGTTCAATGTTAGCCACTATGTCATCATTAGACTAATGAGACGAAACTGGTATTGTTGGGGAAAGGCCAAGACGACCGCCGAAGACAACAGAGAGAAAAGATACTACTTCGAAGAATTGCCAGACAACAACCTTTTACCACTGCAAACAGGTTGCATACTCGATGGAATGTCTAAACTGCGAAAGACTTCGAGCACGGAGACCAATAAAGCGACCAGCACTTACACAAAGACATAAGAATGCCCTGCTGCAGTGGCCGCGTGACCATATCGGGTGGAATAGAATTAATTGGTCTAACGAAAGTCGTTTTCTTCTGAAACCAGTTGATGGTAAGATGCGGGTATGGCGTCAACGCAACATGTTCTGGGAACTACAGCTTTTGGTGGTGGCGAAGTGACAGTTTGGGGATGCAATATTTCTATATGTATTTCCATACATTTTGAATTGTAAAATCATAAACTTCTTTAAAATATTCGGATATTTTAAACAAAACGTGAAATGAACAATGGATGGTTATATATTGATAAAAATATTGGTTTTAAAAAATCACCTCCGCTAAAATCCTTGTGGTCCCTAACTTATGGCCAAGTGAATATATTAAAGATTAGACAGAACAGAGAATTTTACTCTTTTTAAAGACAGTATTATGGGCCAAATACTCTTAAACGTTTTAAGTGGTTTTAAAAGATTTAATTCTAATTATAAAAAGTAAAAAGTTTCAAAGAAATGATTAGGCCATAAACATGCCATACACCCCTGTCTGAGCGCAGCTGTGTCATGCTAAAAACTGAAACAATCTAAGAATTTCAAATGTATTGTAAAGTATGAAGATCGGCAACTAAAGTGTTTAAAATATGAAATTTAAAAAAACAAAAATGTGTCTGCTACTTATATATATATATATTGACATTTTTGTTATCGTCCCTATTTTCTCCAAAGGAGATGACAATCCAACATAGCGACCTAATACGCCACTCGAGTCACGTGATGTTACACTTAGATGGAAATGAAGGCTGGCTTTGCATAGCAAGAATAAAATTGCTGTTCTAAGGACAAAACTATAGTTAATGGAATAAAATGTAAACAATTCTGGTATTGGAAAGCAATTTTCGTGTCGTTGCTGGGTAGCACCACTCCCAATACTTGTGTCATAAAATGTATATTTGTCCGATAAAGCAATAGATGTAGTCAAAATGCAAGTTTAAAGAGAGACTGTAGCGTATTAGGCAAAGTGGTTTGGTTAAAGTAGTTCGTCTACTTGATCCTGGGGTCTGTCAACACTGTGGTTGCGGGTTCCAGTCTCACTGCGGGCAGGGTATAATCAGGATTGCCAGTTTTCAGTCGGTCAATGTTTTTTCAGTGGTAGAAAATTTATAGGGTCTTGTTATGAAATGCTGTTTTT
This sequence comes from Limnoperna fortunei, assembly GCA_944474755.1. Taxonomy (NCBI): domain Eukaryota; kingdom Metazoa; phylum Mollusca; class Bivalvia; order Mytilida; family Modiolidae; genus Limnoperna; species Limnoperna fortunei. The sequence goes on from OX104124.1 coordinate 59,601,884, forward strand.
ATGGATTTTTGTAAAGTTTAAATATCCAATACATGAAGCTTGCAATAATCAGCTTTCATTTGGAGACCAAAGAAAGCCAACAAAGAATTATGATTTTTCAGGAACCTGCTCTATTCAACGAAGTGGATGTGTAAGAAGGATTGCTAAGTTGATTCTCAATGCCTCTTTGTTTTTTTAACACTCTATATGTTACTTGAAGATACAAATAATGTTGTTAGGAGCCTTATTTGCTGGCACAACAACATATTTCGCATAAATGTCGAAAATATTTTTAACAGCATCAAATTTATAAATGATATACTCATGAATATTAGTAAAAGAAAACATCAACATAATGATATTGTTAAGAATTAATATTTCCTGAACGATCAGCTCAAAGAATATAAATCACATATATTGAAAATGAACACGTATCACACGAGAAGATCCATATAGAGAGTTTCATTTCTCTGTTGAAATGTTGCAAATTTAACAAATTTTGATTTAAGAAAGCCTTTATGCGTACTTCGAATAGATTCCTTTTATGTTAATAGTATTTATGGGCGGGATCGTGAGATCAGAAAAAAATAACGATAAACTTACCAAAACATATTAGTGTAACGACTAATACAATACGAAGACTCATTGCATGTACAAATTGAAGTTCAGGGTTTTAATGTTCTGTTGTGGAGAATCACTTAAATGTCTTTAATATTCTTATCTAACCAATGTTATCTTAATTACAGGTGTCACGCACTTTCATAGTGACCAATATCGCTTGCTGGAACGTGTAAAGTTAGTCATACTTCATACTAAAATAAAAGTCTCATCAATATATAAAGATATGACAGTAGTTTATTAACCCTAGAGACAAGTGTATTGTGGCTATACAAACAAATAAGCATTGAATACATACGGTCAATATATATTTAATAGTTAAAGTCCACGAAGCTGATAAATAAATGTATTAAAAATAAATAAAATAAAAATAACCTAATCATAATCTTGTTTAGTCACAACACAGATATGAAAATAAATTACGTTTCACATTTGTAACAAAGTTTTCTTGCACAAAATGTCATCAAGAATATCAACACCATGTAATAGAAAACCGTAGAAATATTTTTTTTAATTCGGTCAGTTAATTTAAACAATAACTATATAACAGAAAGAATTAATGATATTCCTGTCAGCATAGTAACTAACAGTCGAGGACTAACAGTGGTTGCAAGTGAAATGTCATAAAAATATCAAGATTAATAAAATTTACTGCGCCAGACGCGTTTCGTCTAATAGAGATTCGTCAATGGCGCTCAAACATGGCTTTACATCAATCCAAATGATAAAGATGGGGGTGTTCCTGGAATGCCAACATTTTTAAATTCACATAATTAATTTTTGTTGTTTTAGTGGTTACAAAGAGGTGCAACAAGGGGTGTAGGTATAATCATAGGTAAAATAACCTTTTTTTACAGAAAATGGTGAATTTCAAAATTTTAAAATTACATATATTTAGAACTTATTATTATTATGTTATTTAGGTAAAAATGAATAATAAATAAATTAATAATAATTTAAGCATCTCACTTAATTTTGTTCAAAATGTGAAAATTAACAAACTGATTATAATATAATGTATTAATTACTATAATTATAAGTATAGTAAGTAACTATACCAAGCTGCTTAATTCATGAATATTAAACTGTGACTACTGCCTACACTTTAGGAGGCAACAACTTAGTCTTCAATGGTTATCTTTTCCGGGTAAAAAAACTACCCGTGGTGAAAGAACTTACTTAAAATGAAATATACCAACATGCCCATCCAGTAACAACACCAAGAACGACACTTTTACTGGACTAGGACAGCACCAACAAAGTCACTCTGCGGACAAAGCAGACTTGTGCTGCATTATTTGTACTGTGTTTATAATTTAATGAGAAATGTAGTGTTCCTTATTATTACCTGTTTGTTTTATTTTGCTATAAATGAATGTATTTATAATGATAAAATAAAATGATAAAAAAAGTGTTCGAAATATATTCTTTGAAAAATATACAAATATCTATTTATTATCTATAGTATTTGTATACCAAATATTTCTTAAAATCTGTTTTAAATATTTATAATTTTGTTAAATATTTATTGACTGAAGGCAGAATTTTTTAATACACAATGCAAATATACAAATACTATCACTCAATATAATTTATTACACCAGTACAATATTACACAATTTTACCTTAACAGTTAATTAATACCATGTATGGGGGACCCCTTAATCCTCACTAATGAGAGCCTACAATGTTCTTTGATCTTTCAAAATGTTGGCATTCCGGCACACAGCCTAAAGATGTACTTTATAACTAAAATTCGAAAATGTTACACTATATCCGCTAAGGCTATCTGCACCTTTAAAAGATGCACATAAATAACTTTTGAGTACGAACAGAAATCATTTTATTTTATATTATTATATTTACATTACGTATGACTTTTATCGGCATCCTTGATTTCTGTTGGTTCAAACCGTTACAGGGGGCCTCGGTGGCCGAGTGGTCAAGGTAGTTCGTCTACTATTGATCACGTGGTCTGTCAACACTGAGATTGCGAGTTCGATTCTCACTGCAGGCAGGGTGTACTCGACTCCAATCTTAATTGACAAGGATTGCCAGTTTTCCTACGCAGGTCGGGGGTTCTCTCCGGGTACTCCGGCTTCCTCCCCCAATAAAAACTGGACGCCATGAAATAGCTGAAAAATTGCTGAAAGTGGCGTTAAAACACCAATCAAACAATCAAACAAATCAAACCGTTACAGATGACTGTGAATTAGTCTTTGCATTTCTCAATAAAACCGGTAGCTATGAAAAGCACGCGCTTCTTTGACGACGTCCACAGTAAACAACAACGCGAAGTAATTTAAATTAATAAAAGTACATTGTGTACGATTTAAATGAGGACCCCAGTATTTTTTTAATGAAATAAAATGTAAATATAAAACCGAATGCATGTAAACTATGTGCTTCAAACAACACTTGCATGCGTCAGTGAAACTTCTAAAGAATGAATGGATTTACAATGTAATGTTTATGAAAATGTTGTTAATAATATTTTTTTGAATTGAAAAAGATAATGATATTTATCCCCAAGTCCATTCCAACAAACAGGACAACAATACTTTAGTTTTTTTTTTGTATCCGGTGTAACAATTTTTTTCTATCTTCAACGCCTGAATTATGCTATAGAAAACATTGATAATAAAAACGTTGATTTCTTGTTTTAACAGATTTGTGTACAAAGCAAATACACGATTAAATTCTTCATGTACAATGATCATTAGTGGATACAATTTTTATGGTTAAACTGTTTAAAATGTTTAATATAGAAATTTAAAATACTGCTTAAGCATCCAAATCATATTTTTAAAAAATGTTCACAAAATTACTGAGCTATTTTCGCCTTGTTTCGTCCCTTTGTGCAATACAAACAATTTACAGAAAATCAGATTTTCATTTGTGATACATGTTTAAAATTACAGTGAAAATTTAATCTGATACGAATTAAAAATTTGCCCAGATAGAATTGGGTTTGTTCAAAAAAGCACAAATGCACTGTGTACATATATAACTATAGCTTATTGTATGCATTTATAAAAAATATTGTCTTTTGTGCCTGTTTCTAGGCTTTGACTTATGGATTGTCTTTATCCCCCCCCCCCACGATCCGCCACTGGGTACGAATGGATTATGGATTTCTCTAATCGATATATTTTAATTATAAAATTTGAAAGTTGCATAATTTTACTATTGAGATTAGAGAATTCCGATAATTCAAGAGTACTAACATTAGATTCTGTTTTTCTAATTTAAAAAGCCGTTAATTTGTGAGGTGAAATCAAATTCTCCCAACCCAATTTATAGTCATTACTTGAATAAACGGTAAGTGGAAGTGGTTTTGTTTACGACGTCATTATTTTTGTTTATGACGCTATTATTTAAAGCTAATCAACAGATGAGAACCAAAAATTCACTAATTAAGAGAACTATATTTTCCACACTGGTCAAACTTACATCAAAATTTGAGAAATGTTACTCTAGAAAGGTTCACAGTGAAACGATTTAAGTCATCACTTCGTCATAATGACCTGGTTGACCGTTATGCAATATCTGTGACACAATGACTATAGATTTGACTGTTTGTTGTAACCACTTTTCCTTCTTCCTCCTTTGTACTGGATTATAACTACCGCGAATATAACTAATACTGATTTTAACCCTACTGACACGACAGGTAAAGCAGTAGTGGTTTACCCTCCCGGAGCACTTTGGCTCGCCCTTGTTTCTAGTTGGGTTCATGTTAGTCAGTTCTTGCTTTTAATGTGCTCACTGTCTCTGTGTGTTTTGTTGTTGTTCTCCCGTTGTTTACCATGGTTTTGTCTGCCCTTGACTTACTCTGTAATGAATACTCCTAGGTATCTCCGTTTATTTTGCTTACATAAATAATTATGATTTACATCATTACCAACATACATGTCTGACAGAAATAATGAATTGGAAACTAAAAAGCATGAGAAAAACAGAGCGATATACATAAACGACTGTTTCCCATGGAATTTAATATTTTAAACACGATTCTGAATACTGAGTTGGTTTCCGGAAGACTGCCTACAGAGCTGCCTGCAAAGACGGCCTACAGAGCTGCCAGCAAAGACGGCCTACAAACCTGCCAGCAAAGACGGCCTACAGAGCTTCCAGCAAAGACGGCATACAAACCTGCCAGCAAAGACGGCCTACAGACTGCCAGCAAAGACGGCCTACAAACCTGCAAGCAAAGACGGCCTACAGAGCTGCCAGCAAAGACAGCATACAAACCTGCCAGCAAAGATGACCTACAGAGCTGCCAGCAAAGACGGCCTACAGAGCTGCCAGCAAAGACGGCCTACAAACTTGCCAGCAAAGACGGCCTACAGAGCTGCCAGCAAGTGATACTTTATGTACTTTAGTCTGTATGCGACTTTAAAACTTATTTTAATCTTGATTTTATTATACATTACGTTTTCAGTTTTCGCTGTTTTTGTATTTGTTATAACATTTGGAACACTGTTGATAAACAATTCGTAGTCAAATATTCAACCAAAATTTACCAAGTCGTCCCTTTCCTCTGGTCCTACATACACGGGAATATAATAGAAGGTGGTTATTTGTTTGTATGCCACTGAACAAATAAACCAATGATTTGTTTCGTTGTTATAAATGGGATTAAATGCATCTTTCAGTAAATTTATCATGGCGTGCAGTTTTTACTGGGGAGAAAGCCGGAATACCAGGTGAAATGAAACTTTGGTGCACTGTTTTATAATATTTTCACAGTATAAATGTTCCTAATTATTCTACAATAATAATAATTGGAAATTGGTTTTTATCAGTAAGTTAAAGGAAAATGATATAGACTGGAAAAATCGTTTTTTATTTCGACTTCTTACAACAGTTTAAGTCGAATTATCTTCTGGAGTTATGCCGCATTGTCTATAAAAGAAGCTAAATCAAAGATGCACTCCTTTGTACTTGGTTTCAAAAACAACTGTTTATCAATGTAAATATGCAGCTCCTCCTTTTTTAGTTTTTTTAGTTAACGTGTTCGTAAATGTTTAATTAGTAGGCGATGTTTTACTATATTTTATTCCGACAGTAAAAATGTGTACATTTACTTTTGGTATCAAGGATAAAAGAGTTGTTACAAGCGAATTTACTTAAGTAAGAATCACCGAATATTTTGCATAGATATACCAAACCTTTGGATTGGACTTACGGACTTGTTTAATGAGGGATCGTGGGTTAAAGCCACCTCTCTGACCAGCCAACCTTTTTTTAGGTGGTATCCTGGAGAACCAAGCAACAGTGGCTATAAAGAACATTGTGGATTGTGGTATACTAACAATATTGACCTGTGGAATGATGCACCATGCCATGATAATCATTATTTCATATGTGAGCAGTAGTTTATATAATAGAATTTGGGTTGCAAGTTAACAAATATCTATATTGATTTGTAACTGTCACAATAATATTGTAACCAACTAAAAATAATAAAATATTATCCTTGAGTTCTAGTTTTTATTTTTTGCCAAACAAAATCCATATAGATTAAAAAGCCTACAAGTATTGCTTCATCTGATAACTAATGGACACTTATTTCTCTAGGAGGCTTGTACAATAACTTATACAGTAAGTTAAATGGGAAACGGAAATATATTGTTTAGAGGAGGTGTTAGCTAAGCCCGATACAAGATGTGTTCATGCATTTCATATATGTCCGTATCCCCAAAATTCCATTCCTTTGAGGATCTGGTCAATATTTTTTTTTTTTGGGGGGGGGGGGATGTTGGAACCCGTGCAAAATGCAAATGCGCGCGTAAATTTTACATGCTACTCCAAATTTGTTATTTTCAGCACTTATAGGACAACAAGTTTGTTTTCAATTGAACAATTTGTTTAAACAAGCATAAATACTGAATTATTATAATATAATCATTCACTTGAAAGGACATCCACTTCATGATCTATGATTTTCCTTGGGACCATACTAGGAAGGTTCCTTGTGCTGGACCCCTAAAGCAGCTAAGCGCGTCCCCTGGTGGCGGATCCCCGAGACCGTCTACTTGGGGGTTTGTCAGGTCATAATACGGAAAACCTGGCCGCGGACCGTATTGAGTGACGTGTTTAGAGAGTGTCACGCTCTTTGCACGATAAAGACTCCATTGTAGATTTCGAAAACGATTAGACTCATCGTAGCCGCTGCAAAAGGCTACATTTTCCGCTCTTACTCAATACTTTATAATTTTCAGTGGCAGTCCCTTATACCTCATCCCCCACTTTTTTCTGTGTGTTAAATAGTTTTCGTCCTGAATATAGCTAAAATAATGCTAGCTACGCGTAGAGCAAACATCCAATCAAATAATCTATCATTTTCCATGCAAATTTGCTCACTAAATGTTAAGGAAAATAATTTAAGCTTCTGATGGACAATTACAGATGCATAAAATGTGACTATACTAAATGCCGCACCCCCGGGGAAAATTTGTTTGCTTGCATTTTTTTATTATTTTATATTTTACCTTTTTATTACAAAAATCCAGTAGAAAAAATATAGATACGCTAATATGTCAATGTTTTATACTATGCCTCTATTGTTTAGTTTTGTTCAAAATCTTGTTTGCCATAGATGGCGCAGCGTTGGATAATACTGCCAATAGACTGAATACTTTCGACCAACATTGGCTTAACATTGTTATGCAAAGCGAGCGATGCATGCAAAACCCTAAAGATGGCCCAACAGATGTGGGTTATCTGGGATGACAGTATGTTCTTATGATCATAATTTTAAAAAAAGTCTTACAAGAATAATGTACAGAGACATTAGAAAGCTTACCATTGCAGGAAAGAAGTTGGTAAAGTCTCTACTGAAGTAATAACATTTTCCGTTAACATTTAACCATCCGAATTTGCAACCCGCTGTTTCTGAAATATGAAATGAGTACATGTAGATAGTAACTCAATGGAATTGTTTGTATTAATGTTTCTTAGGCGATGTGTAATAAAACGCATCACTAAAGAGTAGATAACAAAATATTTACCTTGAAAAAGCAATAAGACCAGACAACAAAACATTTTCCTATTTCTGCTATTCTGTCCACATTTATGAAAACTCATGGTTTGTTCTGATTGCATAAAAAACAATACTTCCTATACGAAATCAAGTAGTAAATATTCCAAGTTGCGCAAAGGTATAACCCGTCCCTCATAATTTCTGCAGCGTAGAAATATATTGAAATTTTGCCAAGTATTTTGTAACGACATCTACCGGGACAAATGACCTTGAAATAAATGGTAAACACAAGGCAATTCGTAATATTGCGGTAGAGATGATACTTATGGCAGGCCGTTCTCGTCAAAAGTATGTATCAAAATATCATCACCAATTACATGAATTACACACTCTGTAATTACAATGTAATTTGTGATGATATTTTGAATCATACTTTTGACGAGAACGGCGTGCCATAGATACTATAAAATTAAGGTGTAGGACCACCATAGATTTTTTACTCTTCGGCTATATTAAAATTTGATAATTTTGACTTATCCTAGAAAATTTACCTTTGTTTCAAATTAAGTGACACTTCTGTCCCCTATAAAAATGCACTGGCCGAACATTCTGTCAAAATTTCACAATATGTTTCATTGCATATAAGAAAAAACGCTCAACCTGAAATCCATGTGGTCTAAAAATCTACTTTCACTTTCTATTTCAGTCCAAAAATAGTGCTTGTCCCTAATTGACTCTCAACATTTTTATGTTCATTTAAAACCAATAAAACTTTATCCTCAAGTTTCCTAGAATATTCAGCTTTCCAAAAATACCAAATTTATTCTGGTATCATGTGCGGTTCAAATTCTATATGATGCAAGAGTGAACCTGTCTGTTGACTAGTACTACTTTTACGTACAACCTCTGTACTGGTTCCCGGTATTTGGTGGTCCTACACCTAAAGAAGATGTTTTTGTTCAACAAATTAAATAAAATTTTTCCTGGTGTTAGATTTATGTTAGTCGAAACAAATTCTAAAATTTTGTTGAATTCCTTTCAGCGGTTTTCAAGAAATGCATGAAAACATACAAAGACCTCACATGCGCGTTATCATGAAAAATTAGCTTGGTGATCAAGAAATGCATTATTCCTTAATTTTTCAATTTCTTAGTTGCAGATGTAAATAGCAAGCTTGGCAATATACATCCAACACAAATGGACTTATTTCACACATAGAAAGGCACTAATTACATAATTTTATCATAAATTTTGCATCTTTTTTAGTTAATTTCACATCCCCCCCTTTTTACAAAGTGAGATACTGAGTACCTTCAAACTGTTGGGATAAGACTTTTATCTCTTGAAATACATTTCAATTAAGAAAAATAGTATGAAACTGTCCTAATTATGCACCTAGTACATCCTGAGAAAGTTTTTGAGTTCAAATTTAAATTTATTGATATTCAGTTGTACTATACTTTGGAGGTGTACATTAATAGTTTCTAAACTGAGACTAAAATTTTATGAATTTCATTAAATGCGTTCACTATTCCATTAAGCTTAATAGTTAAATGAACATTCCTTACTAAAAACAACCCCACTAAAGTTCAAACTGGCATGCAAAGAAACAAAATTATATCTTGCTTTGGTATGAAATTGCAAAAATTGGCCAATTTCCCATTACTGCTCATGTTTAAGGAATTTTTGACAGAAGTACCATCATCTCAAGGCCCAATTATCTTAACAAGTACAATTATTGCATATGGTTACTAGTTTACTAACAAATTTACCCTTAGCAAGCATCAGATTAAAAAATAAATAATTTTAGTATTAACCCATGCCAGCAATGTAACCGACTTAAGCCGCAGGTGTAAAATTGACAAATTCATCTTAAATACACTATTTTTCTGCATACTAGAATGTCTACCAGTTCTAGTTTTATACATTTTGACCCTTTCATTACATCCAAAACCTGAAACAGGAGTTTATTTAAATTAAAGCACATTCTACTAAGCGCTGACCACTGCAGACCCCATAATTTCATACAATATTACATAATACCATATTTAGGCTGAAATTTGACCCCCACTATAGGTTTTGGCTTTGATAAGCAATTAAAATGATAGTCTTGTTGATTTACCTTCTTTTAGTACCATTTTTATCAAAAGAAATAGAAGTTGATATACCTGTCTATGGCCTCTTCAGGTGTAGGACCACCATAGATTTTTTACTCTTCGGCTATATTAAAATTTGATAATTTTGACTTATCCTAGAAAATTTACCTTTGTTTCTAATTAAGTGACACTTCTGTCCCCTATAAAAATGCACTGGCCGAACATTCTGTCAAAATTTCACAATATGTTTCATTGCATATAAGAAAAAACGCTCAACCTGAAATCCATGTGGTCTAAAAATCTACTTTCACTTTCTATTTCAGTCCAAAAATAGTGCTTGTCCCTAATTGACTCTCAACATTTTTATGTTCATTTAAAACCAATAAAACTTTATCCTCAAGTTTCCTAGAATATTCAGCTTTCCAAAAATACCAAATTTATTCTGGTATCATGTGCGGTTCAAATTCTATATGATGCAAGAGTGAACCTGTCTGTTGACTAGTACTACTTTTACGTACAACCTCTGTACTGGTTCCCGGTATTTGGTGGTCCTACACCTTAATTATAGTAGTGTAATATTAACTTCATCAAAGAAAATAAGTTTGGTGCGTTTAATTTTTACATTTTTGTATTAAAAAATACATCTTAATACGTGAAAATACTGTAAAAATGTTCGGAGAGCTAATAAGGAGGACTGTTTGAAAACAAAGATGTGAATTTAATTGAGTTCTACTAAAACTTATCAAAATCTTCAAAAGTAAAATTGAATTGACAGTTTATATACCTATTGAAGTATTAAGGTTTATAATGGCGTCCAGTTTTATTCTGGATAGGGTAGCTGGTGACAACCTCAGCAACGCTTTTCACATGTCGTACGTGTAAAAACCACTGTAAGTGCTGACGTCACAATGCATTTCCCTTTGATCTTCCAACACTTATTTTTGGGAAATCGACTCCTGATCCTTTGAAGAAAAACTGGCAGTCGTTGTTTATTAAGATTTTAGTCGGTCACACCCTTCCCACAGTAGAGCTCGAACTGGCAGCTCCAGTGATGACTTTGTAAAGGCTTGTATCGCGAATCAAAGTTATAAAATATGATTCAAGGTCACGTGTTCCCTATGATTATAGTCAAAGTCAGTGTCGGTCCTTCTGGGAGAATGCATATAGTTTGCCTTCTATTGTATTCATGGCTTTATATTTTGTTACCAAAAAGCGTAAAAATGAATTTACAAGCTAATCCAATCTTTCTTTTAGTAAATGTTATGCTCATTACTACTTAAATCGGATTTTTCTTACCTCAACGGAGATTTCCCATTGTCAATTTCGCCATGTTTTTCCTCCAAGCAACAGTGGGAGAAACTTGTTGTTTACAAATTGTCGGCAGTTTCCGTATCATTTGTCAACCAATCAGATTTGAGTTCCATTTGCCGATTACGCAATTTCGCGCCATATTGATGACACACCTTCTTTCCAAATGATTGAGGAAAATATGCACATTCTTGCCAGTTCTGACGTGAGTATGTAATTTTATGTTAATTATTTAATTTTCCCTATTGCAGAACAGTTGTCAACTGTCTTTAAATATCAATAAACAAAGTAGTTAGTCGTAAACCACAGCCACGGCAGTTGTCTAAGAACCAGACCCACGTGGTTATTTTTTTGTTTACAATCTGAGTATGACTTTTAGTTGATAAATTAAGAAAATACAGAATAATTTCATTGTTTATATTCAGCGCCGCAGCTAGGCTGAATGATGACTGTGTGACTATTTGGAAACAGTTCGGTAAAAGTGGTTTGAAAAGGGAAGGGGGTCGGGAATCCGGATCGTTCTCAATAGCGGTGCAAATCAAATCGGCACATACAAAAAAGACAATTCGGCACCTCAGAAGAGTCAAAACGTCACCTGGGGCGCATTTCTTTTACCTGAATATGAAAAATGTTTCAGTACAATGTTTCAAAAAACAGAAACATGTTAAGAAACTGTAACATGTTTCAGTTTCTATCAAAACAGTAAAAAAAAATGGCTTGTCGCGCGATCTGTTTCAGTTTGAAACATCAATCACTTATGTTTCAAATGTTTCGATATCATGTTTCTGTTACAAGTAAAAGAAACAGTGAAACTTGAAAATGATTCAGAATCATGTTTCAGATTTGGGTAAAATAAATGCACCCCTGTTAAATTATTTTCTTACAATGAAATAGTACCTTACCTGTTTGCCTGGGTTCGTTCGCTCTCTCTTTCCGTTATATAATTTTAACCACTGTTTTGTTTTGTTTATTTTTATAAATATTTTTAAATAGGCCATTCGTCCTATGTTTGAAATAAATTTAATATATGACATACATGTAAATGTACTGTAAAAATGTTATTTGACTACTGTTTTGTATTTTTTCTAAGCTAATAATTTTCATTTTTTTTAATGTTCATAAATTTATTATTACTAGTACACTTAAGACTAATTGCTTTTATGAATTTATCAGTCCAAACTAATCATTTTATTAACGATCAGAAATACAAGTTAGTGATTGTATAATTAATGTTAAAATTGCTAATCAGCACAGACAGAGAGACAGAACTTTATGTTAAGTCGGATATATAAAATTAAAAACATATCTCTGTAGAGCCTTTATGCCGACAATACATATCTAACATTATTAATTAAATAAATCCACATACTCTAATTGTTATCATGAAACCTTATAACTATAATTTGGGGAAACTGACTCGCTATAAAGGGGCAGGTTGAACTGACCCAATACTGGGCCCCAGTCTGAGTGGGGGCTGCAGTATTAACCCAGTATTAGCCTTACTTTTCCTGCACTAGGAAGAAGCTGCAGAAACATACATGTTATACTTTTTAAAAGTTCTAGTTTCCTCCATTGCTGTCCTTTATATATATATTTTTTTTCATGCAAAACATTCAACAAACCATTCAGCATATTATTAAAACTACTGATCTGAGTAAAATTTGTGTTACCTTTTTTGTTCATTGCTTGGTTTCTTTGCGTTATTTTATTTATTTATTTGGGATAGAGGTCAATTATGAAAGGAATGTTATTTGTATAAAATACATACAAGCATGTACATTACTTGAGCAAATATTTAAATGTAGACAAATTTATTATTTAATTAATGAAACCCTATGAGCAGGTATAAACAGTACTTTGGTAAAAGGGGTGTGCCTTTCTTAAACCTGAAAATAAGTTTTTCTAGCAGATTAGGACCCTGAAACTCAATAAATACTGTTCATTTTTATATGCCCATCTATATGTCATCCACATGTCACACTGTATCGTGTCACTGCGGGCAAGGTGTACTTGACTTGCAATCTTAATTGACCAGGATGTACAGTTTCCCTACTGAAGGTCTGGGTTTCCTCCCCTAATAAAAACTGGACGCCATGAAATAGCGGGAAAATTGCTGAAAGTGGTGTTAAACACCATTCAAACAAACACTGTATCTTGAGAATTCCCTTACAGATTTTCTTCAAATTACACACAGTTGTTAATTGTTAGCCTCTGGGTTTGTATACTTTTTAGTAAATATGTGAATTTCCACTAAGGATAATGAGAGTTTGTTCTCAAAAAAGTATCGAGTTTTTGTTTTTAAACATTTTCACCAATTTTCTTGAAAGTTTAGCGTATTGTTAAGTTTTTTAGATTTAAGCTTCATTTCATTTTTTATACCCCACCACACAAAGTGGTGAGGTACTATGTTATACACTCCATATGGATGTGCATGTCTGTAACCTTACTTCAGTGCTGACAGGCACGTGATCAATAGTATTACTACTTTATAATGCAACCATTTGTCACCTTTACTGGTAGTAAATTTCATGAACTGAAATCAATTTGCCATTTAAACTTGTGGACTGCTAAAGTATTCAGTAACCTATGAAGGCCCAAGTTTACTGCTCACACTTACTTTACTATAAGTAACAATCTCAGGTTTTGTCTAGACATGCACATGATATCGAAATTAAAAATACACCTTTAATCATAGCTCAGAAAGAGTTACCTGAATTATCAAGTTGTGTTTCATCAGTCAACTTGGAAATTTCTGGCATATACAGTAAGATTTTGTATAAATTTAAAGTAATAAAACAATGAATAACCATGTAAAATTGTATAATCAAAATAAAGCATGATGCATTTAAATCAGTCATGTAATTTTATATAAATATGTAAACATAAATTGCAAAATAAAAATAAAACATTTTGTATCGCAGTCCATGTGAAATTAAAGTTCAGTCACAAAAAAAAACATTATTGTAGTATGTATAAGTTATAATTAACAGAATGTTTTTTTACATGATTGCAGATATACATGTACATTATTGGAGTTTCTGGATGGATGATCATTCATGATTTTTCTGATTACTGCTGGTCACTGGTGCATTTTCTGCTGGCTACTGTTGCATTGGGTACATCTACTACAGAGTGAATCAACTATTTGTTCCACTGGAGATGACCGCTGTATGTGTCCCATCAGTGATGTCTTGGGAATTCCTAAGAGAAAAAGTGTGAAATACTGAATACTGAAAATTATTTTTTGTGACTGGTCTATTTCATGGCTTCATCTGTCAATGGGAGGACATTCTTGTCTTGAAAAAAGCATTATCTTGTACACGAGTTATTTTTATTAAATTGATTTTACTAGTTTTGTTTTAAGAGAGCAACAGATAATATTTATTTACTACATGTATGACCGACCTAACACTTCTGTATGGTTAATATGCAAACATTCTATTAAACATGTATTTCAAGAGACTTTAAATTGTTAAGCGCCTTTTATTAATTTTTCGGCTATTCATGTACTGTGGCGTTAAATTGTGTAATTTAGGCAGCTGGTGAAAACCCAACACCTAAGGTATGAAAACTGACAATCCATGATGCCATTATATGTGTGTGTGTATCTGTCAGTTACTCTTCAGGGTACCCATCTCTTATCCACAACTCCACTATCAACACTGAATGGAATATGATGAATCGTAGCGCCAGTGTGCAATTAATAGTTAACATTTTGATTGAAATGATATTCGGGGTTTTCGATAGAAAACATGGATTTTGACTTTGGTTTAGTACTTATTTTAAGTAATCAACTCCTCCTAAAGTTTTCAGTCCAGATCTCTTCATGGTAACAAACAACTAGACATTTTTTGAACTTGTGCATCTTATTATAATGGAATTAGTTCTTATTTGTGGAAATAAAATACAATGTTGCAAAGAATGGTTATAAAAAAATTGACCGGTATATAGAACGAATCGTCCCCCTTCCCATCAACATGAAGCGAACATGGACTCCGAACCCCTGATTTGGGAGTATGTTTTTGTACATGTTAGTTTTTTACTCGACATTTCACAAGCATATAGGTTTTTCTGTGTTGATAATTTATGGCAAAAGAGATGTGGTCTATTGATGATTTGCTTATTGTTCAGCTATCTTCAGGACAGAAATATGGTCTATAAAAAAGAATGTTTACCGAAAATAATGTGCACGATAAAAAGAATAAAAAATATTGTGTACATTTGGGCCTCTGAGGCCCAGTGGTAAAAGGTAGTTAATTTACTATTGATAACGTGGTCTGTCAACACCGAGATTGAGAGTTCGATTCTCACTGAAGGCAGTGTGCACTCGATTCTTAAGTTTTAATTGACAAGGCGTGCCCGTTTTCCTACCGCCGGTCGGGGTTTTCTCTAGGTACTCTGGCATCCTTCCCCAATAAAAACTGGACGCTATGATATATCTAAAAGTGGCTTTAAGCACCATTTAAACAAACAATATTTTAATTTTGCACATACAGCTCAAAATACCGTCTCTTTCAAATTTATTGCAATTCAGTAAAGGAGGGGGCAGGATCTCGGAGTGTTGAGGTACTTAAATCAATCGTACAACTAATCGAGAAAGGGTTTTAATTTCTATAAAAGTGAGGTTCAAATCCCATGGCTATATGTTTGAACATTTCTTTCTGATGGGACTGTAAAAAAAGGTTTTCCACCCGAGGTTCGTATGCCCGCTACGGTCTGCATGCAGGCTTTCGTTTTACATTGTATAGCCAGACCTCCCCCTAGAAACTATGGACAGTTATAGGTTGACCATTGGGAATCGTCCCAGCAATTGTTTTATCACTATATTTGATTCGAGCTTACTCAATTTTTTAATTCTACCAAACAATAAGGCGTGCATACAAATAGGTGCAAGTTTTTAAAATCGCTCGTGGGGTAAAATGTATCTATTTTTTTTGTAAACCAGTTTACTAAAATAACGTGCCAAAAAACAATTCTGCATCCGCAGTTTAGATTTAGGGAACAATGCCATGATAAAGCCGAAAATGTGGAAGTGGAATTAAAAACCCTATTTAAAGCTATCAAATTACTAACTAGTTGCAATTTCAAGTGTTTTTGTGACTAACATAACATTCTCCGAGAATAATAAATAAAAAAAAATCCTTCATAGAATTTTTTATTGTTTAATAAATTTCGAACCTTATTTGAGCACAAAATTAAATTTTATTCATGTCCCCAGCTCACTGGTAGGGGAACAGCAAACATAAATATTTATAAGTATGGCCTTAGTGTCATTTTATCTTATCCAAATACAATGCTGAACTTGTTCGTTTTTAATAATACAATTATGTGAAAATTATGTCATATTAGTATATAGCAACTTCAGGTTGATATACTTTTCAATATTAACATGTCGGCAAGTTTTTTCTTAAAATTGTGAATTTCTCTGGAATTTGGGAAAATGACATTTTATGACCAGGAATTCGGGATGTTCTAATTTTTGGATCGGGAATTCGGGATGATGACCCATGCTCCTCTCCCTCCAGTCTGTATTTATTAATTTATAAAAACGTGCATGCTTACCAATCTGTACTATGGGCACATACTCGAATTTAGGAAATTTCCCTTTAGTCAGCGGTGTAAACGAATTGTACTTTTAAAATATCTTGCATTTATTTCTATAAACAAATTATTTCTTAATAATAAATAAACAGGTGTTTCAGCTAAATTACCGGCAGTTAAAGGACATGTTCATTGCCGAAATTCTGTATGTAGTACTCTATATATAGATGGTAAATTGTCCCACTATAGTATTTACACGCATTATGTTTATGTAAATTCTGTATGACAAAAAAGGAATTTAACACAAACTGTCATGTAGTGGTTTTTTTTTGTAACAACGGGGAAAATATGGGTAAAAAGCTATAAAAGGATTAGATCTGGTAATTGCTTTTAGTCTCGTTTATAAGTAACTGCAATTCTAATTTTTTCTATGTATTAAATGAATTTGTGGCAAAACCAATTGAAATCGTAATCAATTTTACAAGAAGTAATTATTTTTTATTAATTAAGTATATACTTACCACTTCAATACGTATACCTCCATCTCTTCAACAGCTGTTTCTAGCGTCTTTTTGTTGAACGAGTTATTTCCAGTTATTGCAATACATTATTGACCGCGTGAACTTTGGTGACGTAAACAGCGGCTCCTTGACGAGTTTTCGCTGTAAACAATGGCTGACCGCTCAATGTTAATTCTCCGTAGACACGTAAAAAAACCGTCACATGGCGTATAAAGGAAGATAATTATACAAAACCGATTGTGTGAATCATCTTGTAAATTGAAATAACAAATCTTCACATCAAAATGTAAGCAAATTTATGCACATTTATTTAAAAATCGCGATTTTCTGAACTCCAAAAAGTAGTGACCATGACTATAGGCAGAATTTGAATTGTCTCATTCTAACTGTCTTGGTCTCTGGCAACAACAACCTTATTTTGTAAGCCGAAACCAGCAACCACATCCAGACAGGTATGTCACTAAACAACAACAAACGAACGTTCATGTTGTTATCATCTATCAGTCACATCATTACGTCAATGTTGTTACCTAATAACAACATTATTTAAAGAACCCACAAAAAGTACACACTGGTAACAACCAGCAACTTTATCTTGTTGTAAACTGACAACGAATTTATGTTGCTTAAGAAATGATTCTTGATGGGTATGATGTTGTATTTATTAACACATGCGCTGGGCATTTATGTTCGAATAACTAAATTTTGCGAGAATACTGATTTTTGATTGCTTGGAAAATATTTTTTTACAAGAGGAGAGAAAAAATCTGATCGTCATGGAGACACGAAACCTTTAACGTCATATCGTCTCCACGGAAAACTAACAGTTTTTGTGTTGATCTCTTCTTTTTCAAAAATGTACAGTTACAAAAATAAAATTGTTGCTTTTATTCTATTGTTTGAATTTATTTATATGTATTTACTACAAAAATATTTTCTCCCTTGTTATTTTCTCCTTACAATGTTAATTATGTCTCCCAATTAGAGTTTTGGGAGTAATATTGTTTTTGTCCGGTTTTTTTTTTTATTATTCTTCTTCTTTCTTTCTTTCTTTCGATCTTCCGTTCAATCTTGACGCACATTTTCTCGGAGATGCAATCAAGATGAAACTTTGGGAACATGTTAAGGGTGACCTGAAGTTTTGCAATCCACT